>JAYMTF010001988.1:0-20225 GCA_036897485.1 Pelargonium nanum | reverse complement strand
TGTAGTCATTTGTTTTGAGACATCAAAAATGGGTAGTAATCCGTAATTATCCCTAAAAAAATATAACACAATAACAATGAGAAGAAAAAAATGACAAAATAAAGTTGTTTACTCATTCAGTGTAGATACAATTACATTATTCTTTTTAATGTTAAACTACCTATTTAGTCCCCAATTATTATAGGGGGCACATGGCTAGCTAGGACAAAAGTAAAGCTTTCAAGATGTATGTGTGTCTCGGTTTTGGTGTCTTTGGTTTGAAGCATATTTGTGACGTTTCAGTTTCTAAGCGTTAGTTATAAATATAACTCCAAAGATGTTGGATTAGTTCTTCAAACCTTGAAATCATATGTGCAAAAGTAACGCAATTGCTTGGTATATTTGTGTTTTAGTGGTTTGCAACTTACTAGATGTCTTATGTTGACCGGGGGTAAGATTGTCCCCGAAAACCTTTCTCGAAACTATTCTACGAATTCAAAACTCTCATGATAAGCTCCACAAATACTTGGATCACGCAAGAACTCTCTAAGGTCCATGGTTGTCAACGTCTCCGCGACTCTGTCATGGCTCCACGCCTCATAGGGTCGCCTCCAAAATTCTTGCTTTGTCAAGTCATCACTACAACGTCTCGTTTGGTTCGGACACTAGGACATTACTTTGATCGATAAAAGCTCTTAGAGGTCCATTTCCCTATAATGGTTGAAGGGTTTATAGTGTTCCAGATTCGTCTGACGCCCACAAATGGCGTGCTTGGGAAGGTAGACCCCAAATGTGGGCCTAGAGCGGACATCACCTTGGCACCAACCAACCAAACAAACATGATGAAAACAATAGTGACTATATAAACCTCATTCCTGGTAAGAGAAGGGAATTCCATACAAATGCATTTAATTGCTTCTCTCTCTACTTTCTCTCTTTCTAGCTTTTGTTATTTATGGCCAAGATTTTGCTCTCACACACAAAGTGGTGCCTCGAAAATACATCTGGAGTCTTCTTTTTTGGAGTGTTGCCTCGTGCATGTCACATGTTCGATACTTCGACCGGCAATTAGACTTAGAATATCACTTGGAAACATTATTTTACACACTAATAAGACGACAAACATATCTAGTGTCCCAAATTGACGAAGTCAAAACAGACGCGTTAGCTATCGATAGCTTGTTGGAATTAAAGTGATTCGAGTCAACCTATTTTACACCCAATCATTTATAGCTTAATGTGGTGACTTGTTCACCAATCAAGCAGCAAGGCAACTTTATGCACTGCCCATGTGGTTGCTGTCAATTCCTCAAAATCAAACTACCACAATGTTCGTGTAAAGTCTTGGATTGTTTCTTTCTAAAGCTCCCCTCCCCCTATTAATTAAGACCATTTTGCTTCATATTGGGCTTGATATTTAGGGTTTGTCATTGCCAGGTAGTTGGGGCACATGCACATATAGGTAAATAGCAAGCTACTGGCACTAAACCCATATGATCATGTGCCTATAGTTAGTGCCAAAAATCAAACTGCTGGCTCAATTTCGGATCAGCCCATTTTTGTTTTGACATGTACAAAAGTGAATGGTCTTTATTTTAATAAGTAATAAAGAAAAGCAGCTAAAAAATTGGAGGTAATGGCGGTGGTGTTAATGGATAGTTCCGTAGGTTGTAAGAATCCAAAGCATATGGCGATGTGCAGTATTATTAGTTGAAAAATGAAGATAGGGATTGGGAAGGACAAGAAATCACATGTGGGCACAAACCATAAATAATGTGAATACGAGAAGAAGCAATCAATCAATCATCCATATGGTACACTATTTAATTTGCAGGTAGTCGTGGGTGCAACTGCCTCTCATCTCTTCCCACCCTTTGATGTGATTGTAACCAAATGCCAAATGTGTCAACATAAACTTACAAAACCATTTCTTAACAACTCAATTCGTTAGCCCGATTTTAGCTTTTTCCAGTTATTACTGCAATATATTTACTTTGTATGATCGTAATCATGTGTTAATAGATATTAACTAACTTATTACTTATAAAAGTACTATTATGCGGGGAGCATATTCTCAAAGATATCCACCTCTCCTCCATCATGGGTTGAGCACAACCAATGAAAGCTTGAGGATTAGTTGATCAATCTGCCAGAGGCGGTCTCACGCCTATTATTGGCTTAGAATTAATCTTGTTTGCATAGTGACTTCCCAACCAAGTCTCCCTCTCTTGTACTTTTATTGCTTTCGTTTTGGATGTTAACTAATGAAAGTACCGCGTTGTTGATAAAGAAAATACTAGTGGTAATTCATGTCTAACTAACTTTCCAGAAAATGAAAAAGAAAACTTATTTCGAAACAAAAACACTCATTTTGATATGAAATGAGTATTTGAGTTGTTGTATTGTATCACTGTATTCATACATGAGTTTTTAAATTAAAAATAATGAATAGAGAAACAGAGAAAGGTCCAGAAAATGACTCATATTATTCATTTTTTTGTTAAATTAAATTAAATGAAATTCTTACTATTTGTTTTACTATTTTCTATGTCTTTGTAAATAAGAATTATTGGGACTAATAATTTATAATGTGTGGATGGAGTGGTCATTGAAGTTGTGGTTTTGAATTGCTTTGCTCTACTAGGAGGAGCAGTACTATTTTGGATCTGAGCTTTGGCCATTTTATTAAATTTATTATTTTTATTTAATAATAAATAAGTTAAGTAACAGTAACACAACAGCTCAACAAACAAACAACATCATCAATCATATTTTTCTCACTGCTTTCAACCTTTATTCTCGAACCTCCCATTATTTTTCCCTTTTGCGACTCAACCTTTCAAAGCTTCCATTTTTATCTTCTTCTTCTTCTTCTACTGTTGCAATCTCTGCTGCGTCTTCTTCAATCTGCAATTTGTTTTGTACTTGATCTCTGCAATTGTTTTCTGGTGGTGTGGAGTTTGAATTGGGGATGCGACGGAGGTTAAAGGTGGAGCTGTTGGTGAGATGTTGTATCTGAAGCAGCCAATAGAGAAAGAGATGATGAGGTGTGGGTGTAGGGTATAGAGTAGCTTTGCAGGACGAATTCGAAGTTTATGTTTGGGTTTTGCATGCGATTCTGATAATTCCCCTGAGCCTGAGGCTCGGGGATCTCTCTGCCACCTGACAACGAGCCATGGAATCGCCGGACAACGAGGCGTCCGCCGTGCGGGACGCGCCTAGTCCGGCCGACGCCTCTTGTATGCAGAAATTCAGGCTCTACGAGACCCGATCGGTACTCTTCTGATTTTGCTCTACTTGATCCAATTAAGATCTTTCCAGTTTCGCCTTTTTTTTAATTGTTTAGATCAGTGAAGGTGTTTCTGTCCTTTCCGGAATTTAGTTGAACAAAGTTTTTTATTTTCATTTTCTAGTTCTATTGGTAATGCCGGCAGTATACTTCTCAGCTCTGTTTGTGTGAGTAGGAAATTAGTGTTTTAGGTTGGAACTTATAGTATAATGATAGCTTGCTCTAGTTGAAAAGTTGACCTCCTTTGTCATATAAAATTGCTTCATTTGCTAAAAACATGGCTGATCATGTCTACATTCCTGTTGGGCCGGGGTTATTATTTGAGTTTCTGATCAATGAAACATATGGTGATGGTAGGTCTTCTATAGGCTTATTATTGTGTTGTGTTGGGTGGGAGAGTACTGTATTATTCTTGACAGATGATACTCTTAGTTTTGAATTGTCTGCTCTAGCCATTGACAAAGACAAAACTCTAGCAATTTCCTTGGTTCAAATAATGGTATAGTTTTTTTGAATGCCATCTATCAAACCCATAATGTTTCAACTAATTAACAGGGTGTGCTCGTCATACTCTCTCTCTCTCTCATGCATAGGTTTTGTAGGAATCATCTTTTCTTCATTACATATACCTTTTCCATCAATAGATTATTGTCATGTTCACACATTAAAGAGTTATAAACGCAAAGTGAGAAGCATATTTCATCCTTATAATTGTTGATTGTGCTTTGCAAAAAAAAAAAAAAAAAAAAAACTATGCATATGTATCTCTGGTCGACACTTACCCATTGCTTGCAATGTTACAGAAATTTTACATGATTGGAAGGAACAAGAGTAGAACATATTGGAGAGTGCTAAAGATTGACCGGCTGGATCCTTCTGAGCTAAACATCCGGGAAGATTCTACCACATATACAGAGAGGGAATGTTCTGATCTGTTGAGGCGGATACATGAAGGAAACAGGTCAACAGGTGGACTAAAATTTGTTACCACATGTTATGGAATTGTTGGTATGTGTGCCTATATTCCCATCACTTTCTTTGCAACCGAGGAAACCATTAGTCTTGTCATCAAACTCATTGTGGTTCTCTGTTTGCAGGGTTTATCAAATTTTTGGGTCCTTATTATATGTTGCTTATCACAAAAAGAAGGCAGATTGGTGAAATTTGTGGTCATAATGTATATGCAGTCTCCAAGTGTGAGATGATTCCACTTCCTAATTCTTCTATTCTATCCAACATCACTGATTCCAAGAATGAGAACAGGTGTTTTATCCTTTTAACACGTAACTGTATTTCGTTAGTGGTACTCTACTTATGAAGGGCACTACACATTTTACGTAGAAAGACACTTGTTCCCTTCCATATTTTGCAAAATTGAATTATAACTCATTTCCACTTTCATTGGTTTCTTAGATACAAGAAGCTTCTTTGCACGGTGGATCTTACGAAGGACTTCTTTTTCAGCTACTCATACCATATTATGCGCAGTCTTCAAAGAAATTTGTGTGATAATCAAACAGGACAGGTTGTCTATGAGACTATGTTTGTCTGGAATGAGTTCTTGACTCGAGGTATTCGGAACCATCTCCAGAATACAATCTGGACTGTTGCATTGGTGTATGGTTTCTTCAAACAGGTGAGCAATGGATGGTGATAAATACGTTGGCATAAATAATCAGATATACACTTATAGGGTGAAGGGATCCAATCTGAGTTTGTAATTTGTTCTTAACCTTTCCTTCTTCTTTACAAGTCTTTAAATATAGGTAGATCATATTACTCGAAAAGTTATCAATTTAACTGATAATTGTTGTTGGTGGTTTCTCCGTCCATTATATTGATGACTCTTTTCTCTATTCTACTATAAAGTTGTCTTTTCAACAATATAAATATTCTTTTTGATTACTTGGAAGCTCCATAATTTGATGTCTCTCTGATTACTAAATGCCGTTTGGAACTAGGCCACTCTGTCCGAGTCAGGAAGAGACTTCAAATTGACCCTTATTGCGAGGCGATCACGTCATTATGCTGGTACCAGGTAGGGATGCAGGCATACTTCCCCTATAAGACTGTTCTCAAGGTTGCAATTTTCAGTGAAAAAAAGTTACATTTCCTTCCTTTCTGTTAATTATTTTGAACTGTAATTATAATTATAGTTATCTGAAGAAACATGGGCATATAATTGTAGACATGCTTGTAAGATTTGTATGAATTCTTCATTTTACCCTAATGTATTGTCCTTACAGTTTGATGAACAATAATTTGTGATTATATGATACTCCCTCCTAGAATGAGTGCCTACTTTCTCTAAAAAAATGGTATCAAATTGAGTGTACAATTTCTTTTTTAGTTAGTTATGCGTTAATTGTCAATAATATCCCTAAGATAAGTTCGTTAGAACCACTTGAGTTTGTTACAGCAGAGCCATGTGAGGAACGTGAGAAGTTAAGTACTAATTTATTTAAAATTATGCAAAAAAAGAAAAAAAAAAAGGAAGTGGACTCTTATTTTGGGAAGGAGGTAGGGCTTTATGTGTTTCAATAGCGGGATCAATACATTCCATTCGTTATAAACTGATTGTATGAGTTTATATATGATCGCCAGATTCTTTTCTGAGGCGAACTTCAATATGCATTCTCAAATTTATACCTCAGTTGATTATTACATAATATGGTCAAGGAATATGCAAAATCAACGACTTCATTTAATTTCACTTATTGCTTTCTTTATGTTTAGATATTTGAAACGAGGTGTAAATGAGAAGGGTAGAGTAGCTAATGATGTCGAGACAGAGCAGATTGTTTTTGAAGATGTTCGTGAAGGTCCTGTGCATATAAGTTCTGTCGTTCAGAACCGTGGCTCAATCCCACTTTTCTGGTCCCAAGAAACTTCGCGTTTGAATATAAAACCAGATATAATATGTATGTCCTCTCAGACACTGTAGCATTTATGATTGATGTATATCTATCTAACATTTTGTCATTTCCAGTGATAAAGAAGGACCCAAATTATGAAGCCACCAGACTTCATTTTGAAAATCTTGTCAAGAGATATGGAAATCCTATAATTATTTGGAACTTGATTAAGGTGGGTTTCATAGTTGTATTTGTGCTCGATGCTTTTACCACATGATTCATTATCATCCCCATATATTTAATTTATTATTTGTAATATTTTGTGATATGTTATTTGAGGATTTGCAAAAAATGAGTTTTTTGGGAACAGTACTACGAGAATCCAACCACTTGCTGTATTTGTGCATACATTGCATGTAATCATGCAAAGATTAAAGGGGAGCTGTTGCTGGGTAGTAAGATGAAGATGTTTTTTGGTTAAATATTCAATTTAACCATATGCTGTGGAAGGATATATAGATGATGTTTTGGGCATAAAAGTGTAAACAAGTTTCACTCATTTTCGGTAGAATGGTTATGACCAAATCAAAAGATCTCTGAGTTATAAAGAAAAAATGTGAATAACTCTTCTTTTTTTCTCTGAATAACTCTTATTCTTTGAACATAAAACATCATTAGTAATTTGTTTTTTTTGTGATCAACAGACACAGGAGAAAAGGCCACGTGAGTCCATTCTTCGTGCTGAATTTGCTAATGCAATTGATTTTATTAATAAAGATTTATCAGAGGAGAATCGTCTTAGGTTCCTTCATTGGGATCTAAATAAACATTCTCGAAGGTACATATTAATTCAGCTACATGGACATTTTTTATAATTACTTTAGCTCATTTTGGAAATTTGTTTCTTAGTGCCAAAGGCTTGATATATTTCCTCTATATTTGTTTCTTAGTGCCAGAAAAGCCACAAGTGTATTGCTACTCCTAGGTAAAATGGCTGCTTACGCGTTAACGCTAACAGGTTTCTTTTATTGTCAAGTAACTCCGGCATTAAAACCCGAGGGACTAATGAAGTGGCATTCCTCCGAGTAAGTTTGTTCATCACATTTTAATAGCTAAGTTATTTATTTGTGCGATATTTTTTAATATGAATCTTGGTACATGCTGAAATACTTCAGACATAATATTTGTCATTACCTTGCACTTTTTTTTGTTTCTGTCTTGTAAAAAGAATTTAAGAATCCATAATTTGTTTCTAATTGTGGGTTAGTCTATTTATTTATTTCAGTTATTTTTGCTTATTAAATCTCTTCGTTGTGATGTATGTGATTCAAGAAAATTTGGAGAAACCCAATGTTCCTGTAAATCATTTAATGTGGTAGACATTAACATGTCTCTATATGCCATTTTGACTCTTATCTATACCTCTGCTCTTTGATAAAGGGAAGTACATTACTCCAAAATCTTGTTTTTAACATGTTAACCTTGTTAAGAATTTGTTTGTGTTTTACCTTGACATGTTTATCACTCCTTTCGTCTCCAAATAAGTGTCCTTATTTCTATTTTGAGAAAAAAAAAATAAGAAGTTAATTAGCGTGGTATATTTACTATTTTATTCTCATGATCATGTGGTAAGGGATACTAACTAATTTGTTATATGGATACTATTGACAATTCATGTATAACTAAATTACTTAATATCGAAATAGGGCACTTATTTTGTGATGGAGGGAGAATTATATATATATATATTTTGTTTTAGATGTCATTGTATTTGTTAAATTTGATAACGAGCTACACATAATGGTTTGAGCTTCCACTACTAAAAGGTCAACCTTGTTAATAGGGTTTCACTTGCACCATTATAGGTAACTTTTTCAGTTTATATTTATCCGATGTGGGTTTTGTTTCACCCACTCCAACACTCCACCTCACATGCAACCCTTACACTTTTTATTTAAAGGTGGACTTGACACGTGCACAATCGGGAGTCTTTTTCAATCGACACTCCCCTCACATGTAGGTATATATCTTCCACACATGGACTGCGGCAGGCATTTCCATTTGCAAGCAGGCTGAAGATCACAAGGGGAGACAACATAAACGGACCACCTTCGGGCTAAGTCTGGTTGTTTGAATCAAAACCAGTTTTGACACGATGTTGAGTTTGACTCTAACCCAAAAGTTCCACTTTATGTACTAGTTGGGTCTTCCACCTATCAACTTAAGCTTTTGGATTAGAGTTAAGTTTAACAGAATGTAAAAAATCAACTCAACTAAAAAGTTAAGCTGATAGTTAAATATTCAATTTAATTTTTATACTCTAACACGCCTAAGCTCATTATAGCTTTGCATGTGGGCCCAAACACCCATGGACAGGTCTTCCTCTTGCCTCGTGTTGAAATTTAATAAGGGTGGTGGCAACGGGACCCGAACGGTTCTGATACCATGTTAAATTTGATAATGGGATACACATAATGGTTTGAGCTTCCACTACTAAAAGTTCAACCTTGTTAGTAGGGTTATACTTGCACCGTTATATACGTTCTTTCCGCTTTATATTGATTCCGATGTGGAATTTATTTCACCCACTTCAACAATATTGTTAGAAAATGATATGGATACTTTATTAATTATTTAATCGAAAATCAAAAGGATATCAAATTGCAAAAGTTGGGGACTTGCATCTGCGAATCCATGGGTTGTGGATGAAACTTCCTATATTCTAATATTAATGTATTCTTATGATGAGAAGGAAAAAGTAGCACTACAAACTCCGTTTGTTGTTGCTACCCATCTGAAAATGGCATATAATATATGATGTAGGTATGCTGATAATGCCAACTCATCTCTTCAAAGTCAATGCAACAATGATAATGAGAATGCTGATAACTCGGAGATAAAAGTTAGTGGAGGTAATGATGTTTCTAATGACAATTATTTTGTCAAGCCTCCCATGTTCCAGAGGGGGGTGCTCCGAACAAATTGCATAGACTGCCTGGATCGGACAAATGTTGCACAGTATGCATATGGATTGACTGCTCTTGGACACCAGCTTCATGCTTTAGGAGTCATTAATACTCCAAAGATAGACCTTGATGCTCCTTTGGCTGATAAATTAATGGCATACTATGAGAGAATGGGCGACACACTTGCTCATCAATATGGTGGCTCAGCTGCTCACAACAAGGTAATTCTAATTTGTATTCCTGCAAGTGATTGTGGCCTCCAAAATCTCTAAACGGAGTGGTCTGATGTAGATGCATATTTTTTTTTATTCATTAATCATTAGCATAAAAAATCACGTATAAATCTGATTTTATGTGCGAAATGAGTAGCAATTCTACTTTTGCAAATTACATTAATAAGTCAGCTTACCAATTAGGGACTGGGGTCTAATAGCTTTGGGTTTCTTCCTGAATAGTATCTGCCATGCCCATGCTCATTAAAGCAATTATTGTAGTACATATCATGGTTTTCCATGTGTTAACATTTTCAACCTCTGATGATATATAGATTTTCTCCGAGAGAAGGGGTCAGTGGAAAGCCACAATTCAGTCCCAGGAGTTCTTCAGAACTCTTCAACGCTATTACAGCAATGCATACATGGATGCAGAAAAACAAGCTGCAATTAACATGTGAGTTGGTGTTGCAATTATTTAATGAGTCTTCCGTGGATCAGACTTTTATGTTTGAATTGGAATTTTGATCACTTGATCATGCTAGCTTGGTTAGTATTATCAGAAATAATTTTCCACCTTGTTTTAGCAGATTCCTCGGCTATTTCCAGCCACAACCGGACAAACCTGCACTTTGGGAGTTGGAGTCAGATCAGCATTACAATGGAGGAAGAAACGGACAGACTAATGTTGATGATGATAAGAGGTACTTAGATGGCTGAAAAAACCTTCTGAATATTTAAATCCCTTGAATCTTAATCTGTCTTTTCAATTTCTACTTTTGAAAAATGTTCTATAATTACAGTAGTCCAGAAGTTTTATTTATATAGGCTTGGATTGGTGTAGAATGATGACTTGCTATCATTGAACTTGCCAAAACGGGGTGGGTTAATGAAGCATGAAGTAAACATAGAGAAGATTTGGAGTCAGAACTCCGTGAGCTCCACTTATTTTGAAAAACTTTCTTTGGATAACTTTTCTAGAAGAATATTTTTATTGGACTCATGATTTTCATGCGTGTAGATATTGCATGTTCAATTTGGTTGGTGGAAAAACTTTTTTTCTCTCTATATGCTGAAACAATGTTGGTGGTGGACACAATTAAAGCATGTATTACATGTTGTTTTGAGCCCTATTATCGTGTCATGAACCTACCAAAGGTGTTTCTGCTGCTTATTTGTTGTCTTTCTGTGTCCTGTAAATTTAGGTCATCATTCAAGCGATGCTTCTCGGATGGAAATGTTCTTCATGAGAGTGTCACACCTGTGTCAGCCAGAGATGTCAAGCAAGGGAATTTTCCTTACTCAGTTATGCCTGATCAATCACAGGGAGGAAGCAGTGCTCTTTCAGAATTATCACCTGATGCGTCAACTTCTGGAAGTGATATAGCATTTTCAAGGTATTTTTACTTTTCCCTTCTCTCAGATTACTTGTGTTTTGTTCCATTTGTCTATCTGCATCTTTTTTATTTTATTATTATTAAAGTCCTCATATGCCCTCAACAATAACCTCGGAGTTTGATATGAAATGTTGTAAGATTAGTCTATGTGTGTAGTTTGTGCTATCTAATGCATCGGCCTCCAATGAACTTCTTATACTTAGTGCTATAACCGTTTAGAACATGGCAAATTGTAAGCATTATAACAGCCATTTTTCATTTAATTAAATTACACAATTAATAGAGTTTGCTTCAAACATGCAATTATAGTTCTTGAGTGCATTATCAGAGAAACTTTTGTGATTGAAATTCATTATGCCTGGTGGCTGGTGCTAGATTTTGCTTCCTCATTCAATTGAACATCAGTTCGAATTAAGTAACTCAAAAAGAATAGCAATGCAAGTTGAAGAGACCAACTTCATTTGCAGTCAGAATACCTCCTCTCTATCACTCTGAGATCCATGCTCACAACAACCTGGCCGATACTCAGTTTTCAAATACTCAATTATTATGTAAGCACTGTCTGTAAATGATAGTTGAGGCTGCTTCGCATACTAGTTGGGGTTTTCAACCTAGTAGTTTAAGCTTTGGGTTAGGAAACTTAGCATTAAAGCAGACTTGGTTATGCATCCTAACCTTCTTGTGTTGTTATCTCTGTTTATTCGTTGTTTATGTGTGTTAGAATTAGAATGAACATGTGCTAAATGTGTTTAACATGTAGAGTTGATAACGTTGAGTTGACATCTTGCTGCAACTTAATATTCATTTACATTAGGAATTGTTTTTGGAGTGTATAGCCTAGTTAATTATGTATAAATAGGAGTGGTAATCGAATGAATAAAAATAAAAGATATTCTTCCACTTTTTAGTTTCTCAACATGGTATCATAATGCTCTCTAGGATTCGATGATTATGTTTGCTATCTATTGAACTAGGGCATTTGTTTTCAGGATCCCTAAAGAGTATTCAACCACATGTTGGTCTCCAATAGTCACCATGATTATAGTTTAGAAGTTTTAGCACAATTTCTCAACAATTGGTATGGCTGGTAGCTATGTTGTACCGATAGTCCGATACTCACATGCGAGATGATTTGTTACGTGATTCGCCGTTTAAAATAAATATATATTATACATGTATTTTACCTTATGCGTATTTGTAATTTTTAATTTAGCATAAACCAAAAATAACATGTGGACAATTTTATATATGGGCTTATGAACCTTTAACTAACAGCAGATGTCTAACTTAACTGTACAACCCATTCTTATAACAAAACACAATAACCCATTAACACAATAATTATGAGCCCACTAACCCACTTACTGCATCACAGCCCACTCCTATAGCCCATGTCTATGACCCGAACACTAATTACTAACCCATGTTCAAATCACTAGAAAAAGAATAAGAAACACGTGAAGAAGAAGAAGCAGCGGAGAAAAGGCTTAACTTACCTGAACTGTGATTCCGAAACTGATGAAGAGGACAGAAGCAGGTGAAGTGAAAAAATAACGTACCTGGCCTGATCTCGATGGAAAAAGTGGGTTGCAGTTGTCGGCGATTGCAACTGTGAGAATGGCCATCTCGGCCTGTTAAAGAGATAGGTAGTTTTTTTATTTAAAACACAATACCCACTCCGTCCCAAAATGAGTTTTTTTTTTTTTTTTGAGGAAAATTAAGGAGAAGTTAGCCAGTGTGGTTTATATCCTCTTGTATTATCAATGATGTGTTGTAATAAATTCAAGGGGTACTAACTAAATTATTATGAAGATTATGTTGGTATTCCATACATAACTAACTTTCTAAAAAAGGGAAAAAAGCCACTCATTTTGGGACAAAAAATGCAAGATAAACAAGACACTCATTTTGGGACGATGGCGTATTTTTTTATTGAAAAACTGAATCACAGACGCTATTCGCATATTGGTAATGTGTCGGATTTTTGTTATTATTTTCTGTTAATTTTTAAATCACGATTTCACATGTCGGTAGCGTGTTAGATGCGTGTCATGTCCGGTTCGCGTATCTGACCCCAACACTCAGCTTTGGGAGAGTGTGGTGCTTCATAGGCTAGTAGTGAGGCAGACTAGTAGGTTTTCTATAACCACATATCGAATGGCAATTTACAAACCTGTTCTTATTATTATTTTTTTTTTTTTATGTAAATGATATCATCATTATAGAAGATGATCAAGATGATATTTGTCAGTTAAAAGAGATCTTTAGTCACTTTCTAACTAAGGATGTGAATTGACTCAAATATTTCCTTGGATTTGAGGTTGCTCAATCAAATAATGGTATTATCATCTTTTAGTGCACATATGCTTTGTGTATTCTTGAAGAAACCAAATGCTAGACTATCTAAATGTTAATACTTCTATGTATCCGAATGCTAAACTTCTTCCAAGACAAGAGGAGACCGTATCAGACCCTGGAGGACCTGGACCTTATTGAAAAGTTGAACTACCTTATTATAACTTGATCAAACATTTTCTTTGTTCAGTGTTGTGAGTCAATTCCTCCAGTCAATGTGACAATCATTTGGACATTATGGTTCACATTTTAGGCCAATTAAAGGAGCTCTAGACCAATGATTAGTTTATGAGTATAAAGGATATAATACTCAAGTGATTGGGTATTCAGATAAAGATTGG
This sequence comes from Pelargonium nanum, assembly GCA_036897485.1. Lineage (NCBI taxonomy): Eukaryota > Viridiplantae > Streptophyta > Magnoliopsida > Geraniales > Geraniaceae > Pelargonium > Pelargonium nanum. The sequence goes on along the minus strand of JAYMTF010001988.1, from coordinate 6,831 downwards.
GAATAATCTCTTTCAACTATACCCAAAAGCAGGATGTTGCTAGATCTAGCGCCGAAGCAGAATTATGCGGCGACTTTGGTACCTTGCGGACCTATATGGTTAAAAAATTGCTTCATGCATTGTAGATTGTTGAGGTTATCAAGTGGCATTATATATAGAATCCACTTTTTTTTTTTCATGAAACAACCAAGCATATAGAAATCAATTGCACATTGACTGAGAGATCTTGTCTGGGTGCATATGACATATATGCATTAGCTTGAAGGGGAGTATAAACATCAACATGGAGTTTCATTAGCCTTGTTCATAATCTATTAATAGTTGTGGTTGATGAACAAACTCAGAAAATTTCCCACTTCTATGTTTCTCAACAACGCACTGAACCCACTGTAAGGGTAAGTGTCAAAGTTAACCGATTGTGTTGTGTTTAATATTAGTTGGGCTCTTCCACCTAGCATCCTAAGATTTTGGTTTGGAACTTTACAAGTATTTTGCAATTTGTTTCCGGCTCCTGTTCATCGTACAGGTGTCAACTTTGAACAAGGGGAGACTCTTCTCTATAAGCTCATTAGATCATTATAGATGTCTTCAGCATCTATTTTTTGTTAACCTTTTCAATGATAAACTAATACGTAGTATCATTTATACCAATAATTATAGTTACTAAGTGATTACTTTTCCAGGTGATCTTTCTAGGTGTATTTTCCCAAATTTGATATAAAAATGCTGTTTATTTTTTGGTGGGGTTCTGTGATGCCGTGTTGTTAAGAACCTTGTGTCTTGCAACTTTTGTCAATGGTTTAGTGCACCAGATGTACATGCTACGTTCTTATAAGATGTCATTATTAAATTGTTATTTTACTTGTTACAGTCATGTCATTATTAATGAATGGATCATGTACTGGTTGACTTGGTTCCTTGGATCATGTCCAGTATGATATTGTATCTGACGTTGGCTTCTGCTGTTGATTTTTTAAATGTAGGTATACTCCCACTATGCCTCACAGGCAGCTTTTTGAGGACATGCAATGTGATCATATTCACTTATTTGAACCTGGAGATCAATTGAGTTGCTCAAACTTTCTTGATCTGGACTGGCTGTCTTCTTCTGCAAATTCCTGTGAAGAAGAGCCATATGAGAGGTAATGTAAATGAGCTTGTTGTTGTGACTTGTGAGGTGGTATTAACCTGCTGAGTGAAACTTAGCTGCCCAAGGATATGAACTGTTAGTTCAAGAATTATCTTTCTATTTTTATTGGGTGGGAGAGTTGTGCATTGAGTTGGGTCGTCTTGGGTTTGTGAATCATTACTGGAAATTTTGATTAGTTTCCTTTCGTATTTTTGGTGGTAAATCAACTGTACTAGTTGAGTAGTTGACTTGTGTTTAGTCCATGATTTAAATGAAATAGGTTGGTTATGAACTCTAGGGTGAAGTAAACTGTACTAATCTTGTTGAACGTTCTAATGTTTTCAGGTCGTCCATGCTTATAAACTCTCCAGGGTTGTCGTCTGAAAATGTAATCAATGGGATAACCCCATCCACAAGTGAAACGGGATCCAGCCTGAGGGTTAGTGCCTATTGCTTTTCAATGAATAATTATATCGTTGTTATTAGGATGAGCCTTGGTGCAACGGTAAGGTATGCCTTGCGACCTTGATATCTCGGGTCCAAATTAGGTAAATAGCCTTCCTGCAAATGCAGTGGTAAGACTGTATAGAAGTGACCCTTCCTAGCCCATAATGACAGAAGCCTCATGCTTTCAGCTGCCACTTTTTTATTTTACAAAACTAAAGGTTGAGTAAATGTTTAAGATGATTGTAAGAGAATATCTGATAGAGATGAATCTCATCTGAAGGTGTGGGTTTTCTGTATGCAGTATCGTATTCGGCAAAAGAAAAAAAAATGTATAGGAAAAGAAGCCGAAAGGCATAAATTGAGAACTAAACATGTGATGGTTGGATAACAGTTGAAAATTTGAATTCTAAAATAGCAATTCAACTTTTATTCCATTAATATTGAGACAACGTAACCTCCATTTCTTATGTTACATTCTTATTCTTAGGTAAGAGAGCAGACAGGAACAGAACTATGCTATGGTAGTGCACGGAACTCCAATGTCCCCGAGGAATATTCAGATAGCTTTGTGCAGTGGGTAAATTATGGAGAGACACTCTGCCATTGAAGTTCGACTCGGAATTTGTCTGTCACTTGTATGTTCCCCTCCTCCCCTATCAGACTCAATATGCTTCATAAATGCTTATACATGGAGGAGACTAAAAACCGGAATAAAAGCAGTTGGAGAGCGAAGGAGAAAGTAGTAGTTATTTCAACATTTTTTAGTCAGATAATCAGTTCTCCTGACCCTCGCGTATGCTTGACAGCATTGAATCCATTGCCGAAACATCATTCGGGACCTGATATCATAGAACTAAGAGAGTAAATAGTCAAGTGTTAAAAATTCTTTTGCAGAGCTCAGCCTTTTCTTTGGATTTGTTAGGGTCTCCAATATTGTTGTAAATATACTAACGCTGCTCTTGTGGGCTCCATGTGTAGAATTGTAGGTCATTAATTCATTATATCCTTGAATGCTTATCATTGGTAAGACACAACTAACATTTTGATCAAGTGCTCGGAAATATTCCTCTGCATTTAGAATCGACATATATTTTTTTATCGGCAAAGAAGTACTTTCGTTGATTGTTTCCAAGGTGGAAAACAAAAGTACATACACCCGAAAAGCAAAAATGGGATTACAGTGAGAAAACAAGGACTGCGGAAAGTCCAAAAAACTAAACAACTCCGTAGAGAGCTTGGACGGGGTTTGTAGACCAGCAGATATAATTCCATCGTGGAGAGTAGGGAGAGGCCCCGAATCTGGCCGAGATGGAGAGGAAGTCATGTTCGAGATCTTTTCGAGAGTGGATGGTGTCCCAGATTTTCCGCGAGATCGACTTCTAACCCTGCTTTCCTTCCGAAATAGATCACGTTGGATTTCACGTTTAAATCTATTGCACTTAAGATAAACGAGTGAAAATAGAGATCGAGTAGCATCAATAAAATGAGTAGTGATATGGAAGTTAGGTTTTAAACTAGGGTTGATGGGGATATTAACTTTAATATTGCATTTAGCCTTAGCTACCTACCTTGCTAAAGATGTGAAGATAGGAATTGATGGGAAGTTTATTTATGGAAAAACATATGTCACAAGTGTTGTTGGAGGCATTGAATACAAAAACATATGTGGATCGACTATATATTCTTTTTTATTTTTCAACTCACTCCACATACAAGAATATAAAGAAATTGATGTGGAATGGTTGCTGGAGGAGTTTAATGCAACCCAACAGTTTCTTCTTCTTCTTTCACTTTCTTTTCCCTTTCAAATGTAAATCTTCATGTACTCGAATTTTATGGTGAGTGCTCATTTATTCAAATTTCGGTTGGATGAGATCACAAAAACGACCAGTTTTATAGTTGCGTTTTATGATGTTTTAGAATTCAAGTTCTCAATTTAAGGTGAAACAATAATATCGTGTTAGTCGATTCACATACACTCAGTAGAGTTTTTATTTTAGATAACGTCATCTAATAACAACAGTTTCATTAAAAAAAGTTTGCTAATAGCAATTTGTACTAAATATCGTTCAAATTGTTTTTGTAGAACATAAATGTATCGTTTGGGAACTCTTTTTCTGATAAGGGAAAGTTGAGGTGATAAGGGCAAGTTGATAGTTAAATTTAAATCTAGTGTTTAGTAAACTAATAAAGAAAGTGGGTGGAAAGTAACATTTTCAGGTTGGATAATTTTCCTACATACATGAGAATCTAAAATCTCATGGGGGAGGTGAGATTCTAAAATCTCATGTACTTTCCCAAGTGGTGGGAAAGTCACATACTGTAATACCCTTCATTTTTTATATTAAACGTCCATAATGTCCTTAATTTTCTAAAAATCTAACTCATGTTATTTGAGTTTTTTAAAAAATACCATATTTGTCTCCCTTTTTTCAATAAGTTACAAATTAAAATTTTAAATTGTTTTCATGAAATGAAATCAAATATAATTACGCATACATTTAAATAATTGAATATTTATGCAGAATAAGGATCTAAGCCAAATGTTCTATGCTTAAGCTAAGTCAAACCAATGAGATTATGCCAACACATTAAAATACACTCATACCCACTCAAGTGAATTTGTGGGAGCGGAGCAACCCGCCCAGATCAAGAATTTTTAATGAAGTGTCATCACCTCATTAATGGCTAAGCTTAAGCAATATAATTTTTGGCTTAAGATTCTTACTCTCATATTTATATTATAACAATGTAAGATATTTGGTCTATTTTTTATTATTTAAATTTACAAATGAGTCAACATAATTACTTATATAATTAAAAAATAAATATGATAAATTGAAGGGACAATTAAGTAATTATTCAATATTTTCCGAATCGTTACTTATTTTTTTTGCAATTTTTAGCCGAACGTAATATTCACTTTCCACAACTTAGAATTCTGCATTTTATCTTCACTTTCCGATGTGTCAAATGCTCTTATCAATTTTTCCGAGAAAGTTAATACTATGAGAAAATTTACTTTTCCGTTTGCCAAACAATGCCAAAGTGTCAAAATTAATGAGATGCTACAAACTAATTTGTCAAATCACAATTTGATGGAAGAGTGATTATATTGATTATACTTTTCAAGTTAGCATTCATTTACATTTATTTTTGCACCATAAATATACGACATCATTAATTATTATTTATGAATATAAACAATTAGGTGCATAACTTAAAACATGCATACAAATTAAGTAGTTGGCCAAATATACTTTCATAATTATCAACTCAATTTCAATATTTATGTCTAAACATTTGATTTTGCAATGTTTAGACAAATTATATTGATGGTTGGAAATTAAATTCAAGTAAAGTGGAATCATCAATTACCCCATTGTAACTTTGGTGGTGTTGGGGTACTATGGAGATGTTTTGGGGCGTTAGGGCACGTACTTGTACGACGAAGCTAAGTGTGCATTCGTTGGGGGTTGATTGAGTCTTGGCTCTACGGTCTTCCTTCCCTTGGCATAGCACTCTCAAGAAAGGTTTGAAGTGTACGCTTGAGTGAGGTTTACATGGGATAATATATTGGGCGTTTCTTGAGAGCGTGACTTAGTTTAGCTTCCTCAAATAAACAGATTCCGAAGAAGGACTTATCTTAAATACTCGATTAGTTAGCGAATCTCGGCTCCACGCTTTCTTTTCTTACATTACGGTGGCACTCAGGTGCCACGTGTTGCAGTGGTAGTGGTTGTTTACTTAATTAGATTGAGTTCTCATCTATATTAAATGGAATGTGAAAGAAGAAATGGGAGTTGGGCAGCTGAGTGTAGTTGTCAGATAAATGCTTAGAGCTTACCACTACCTAATTATATTCTATATGAGTTAAACCCTATATGTTGCTTAGATTAGTTATGCATCTACATATTTTTTGTAATATAATTAGGTTTATTAGGGACAATCTTTTTATAGAGCAGACAAAAATAATTGAATGAGACTGAGACTTGATGCTATATACATAGTAGTTTTGAGAGCATTCCAGCAAGTGGCAATACATTACATTCTTCTCCTCCCTGCTTGCCGCAAAAGACTAATCAACTAAGAATTAATTATGTTTATTTTGGTAATTTTACTAATTAGTTTTTATATATATTTAAAGTACTCATTATTGTTCATCTTCTCAACTATATTAATTGAGCCAAAAATATTTCTTCCAGATGAGGACTAGGGCAGATCAGCCTGATCTTCTTTTTTGTCCCATTCAATTGTGTTCATTGATTATAGTTGGTGATGGGTGAGACAATTTTTTTTTATAAATATTATCTCTTATTAAAATGGTTTTGGGTTCATAAATAGTTAGATTAGCATTGAAATACCAACTATCATCGGAGCAATGGGTTTAAGGTGTTTGCTCTTCTAAAGATCTTAAGTTTGAGCTTCGATTCATACGCTTGTTTATAAAAAAAAATATTAGCATTGAAATTTTTGCAAGTTTAAAATTCCTATTTTTTAAAATTATTCATAACAGCAGCCATAATTTTTTATTTATTAGCAAATCGTGATGGAGAATAAGGTGCGAGTGATGGTGGAAGTGAGGATTAGTACTTGGGTGCGGTGATGGTGGAGGGGAGTACTTAGGAGGCCACTCATCATAGTTTTGTTCTCACTAATACTTGTTTGACCTTGAAGTTTTAATAAGGACATGATCTATGTATATAATAAGTAATCTTCCACTTTACTGAATCACTATGAACTTTGGAATGACATATTAAATTTTTATACTTTAATTCTTATATTATCTACCAACTTTGATAAGTTGTTCAACTTAAGAGCATGAATAGCACACAATACGTACTTGGAATGGATTTGAGTATGCTTTCAATTTACTCTTGAACTTAACTAATAGAGATGTTAGAAGAAGCTTTAAACACTTTAGAGCTCATTTGATAGACATCCAAAGTATTAGAAGTATGAATTATTAATAAGAAAGGGTAAAGAGAAGATGTTAAGTTTAACACCCAATGTTAAATTTCATTATTTCACATTATCTCTTATTTTAACATTTATTATAGTGTGTGCTAAGTATTAGAGAAAAATTAAGTACTCACATGATAAAGTGGCACAAACTCTCTCCCCTTAAAACCCCTCAATGTAACTAAGTGCTTGTTTGTTAACTCAACATGTGACTTAACGGAGGTGCCACATGTGATTTTCGGTAAGTCGTTTTTGTCCAAGTAGGATACTGATGTTTGGCAAAAACACCAAAA
>JAYMTF010001987.1:0-20231 GCA_036897485.1 Pelargonium nanum | reverse complement strand
ATATATATATATATATATTTCTTTCTCCCACCACAAGCTTCCAAACAAAGAGAATTAATGGAAAGTGAGATTTGCAAGGTTTATTCTCTTCTTCTCCTTCTTCTTCTCTCTCTTTCTCTGCTACCATGAAACACCAACATCTGCAGACCAATAAATTTCACACCTTCTTGTTCATGTTCATGGCTCTCTTCTTATCTTCCATTTCCATATTCTTGCAGATCTCTCTTTCCAATAATCTAAAATCTCCACAATAATCCATATGGCCAGAAACGGACCAGGACGATTCTGGGTTTCGCGGATATGACCATGGTTCCTGCTCAAAACCTCTCTGAAAATAAACAGCAACAAAAACAACAACAGCAACGTCGTCGTTTTCACGGAGGTTATGTTGGAGGAGGGTATTGTGGTAAATACTCGGCGGCGGAGAGCAGCAACAGCAGCGGCAGCAACAGCTTTGATCTTATGAGCCGACTCGGCGGCGCCGGAGCAGAAGCCGAGGAAGGTGAAGGGTATGAGTATAGTTACTATAATAGCCATACTAATAATTATTGTAGCTCCACAGATAAAGAAACAGCTAATTGGGTTTTAGGAGGATCTGATCTCGCCGCCGTTAACCCTATTATTAATCCTCTTATTATTAACATGGCCGATCAAGATCAAGATCAAGATTCAAGAACTAATAGTGATCAAGAAGATGAAGAACCCGAAGCTGGTTCCAGCTCCAAGCAGGAGATGGACCGGAACGTTGACGACGGAGGCTCGTGGCTTCAGCTCGGTATTGGTGGCGGTGCAACCAATCAGAATAAGGTTGTTGGTCGTTTGAGTATGGATCCGATGAGCCAAAGATCGTCGTCCGGCGCCGGCGGGTTGATAGAGCTTGATCTACTACCTCCCGGAGGAGGTCACCGGAGTATACAGCAAGGGACGATGATGACTATGATGATGAGACCGCCATTAGGTGGCGGAGGCGGCGGCGACGCTCCTATTTTTCAAGTGCCAGCTCCGCGGCCGGTGGTTTCGGGTTTTGGGAGTGGCGGTACATCTTATTTCTTTCAGCACCACCACCACCAAGCTGCGGCCGCCGCGGCCGCAGCGGCTAGGCTTGGCCTCGCCGGAGCAGCTTACGGCTCCTCCAATCCTCAAGAGATTAACTGGGCTTTTAGACCCGTTGTTCCTCAGAATTTTCTTGCACCGCCTAATTCTTCTTCTTCTTCGACGTCATCTTCTTCTTTAATGCCGTTGGGTATGGGTATCGGAATGGGAATGGGATCATATTTTGGACGACCATTTCCCGTCCACGCCGGCACCGGAATAGATGTAGCCGGGCCCAGCGCGGACGTCAGAGTCATAGCTCCTCCTCGGAGACCCCATTCCGGAGTTTGGTTTATGCTTCAAGCGTCACAAAATCAGTAAGTACGCGCTGAGTCTCAACCATTAACTGTATGACTGATATACATTTTGTTCAAAGTCTAAACAAATTTTGTTTGATTTGTGAATGCAGAGTCAAAGAACCCTTCCTTCCTCAGATACCCAAAAGCTATCTCAGAATCAAGTACTTAACTAAAAACATCTCTTGAATTTTGTTAATATGCATATTTTCTTTAGAAAGCTTGAGTTTTTGTTTTATTTATGTTTTTAGGGATGGAAGAATGACGATTCGATTGTTAATGAAATATCTGGTTAACAAGCTCGGACTGGAAAGCGAATCGGAGGTACGCAGGGCTAAGACCTTTTTATTTCAACTTGGTACTTAGTAAATTGATGATTATATGTGTGAGAAGCATGTTTTGATGTGTGTTTTCCTCCTTATTTCCCCTAAAATTCTCCCCACTTAAAAGATAATTTAGACTAACTATTAAGTGATGGTTAAGTTAGTACAAAATTAGTAACAAAAACCCATAACAATCTTTGTCACTCACTAATCCAAATGGGCATATATATGTATGTATAGTAATAGATGTTTGGTGCATGTTAGAGACAATAATATATATGACATAAACAGCAGAACTAAAAATGGGTTCATATTTAGGTGACAAGCATATTTCTAATTAGCTCATCACTATAGTATCTAAAACACATCATGTTGGTAAAGATTTATATGTTGTTTTCAGTTAGGGTTGATTAAGGATTTGGTAGGGATCAAGTGGATAAATTTATGGAAAATTTAGAAATCCACCTACCACAAACCCAATATATTTTTTTTAAAGTCCTAAAAAAAATTGAGTTGGAAATGACCTTTCGTCTTTGAGAGAATGGGTTCACTGTTCCATACCATAATGTATTTTTTATGAAAGTAACATTTCATTGATTTTGCATACGTGCACAAATTAGATGAGAAAAGCTCACCCAAACTTAAAGCAAGCTAAATCATATATATATAATATGTATAATAACAAATTATATTGCAAACAAAAAAAAAGTAAATCATGCACTAAAAAACAAAAGGTCCTAAAAAAAAGAAAAGGAAATGATAAATAGTGCAAATCCATATAAAAAACTTAGGCCATGCATTGAAGTGTTGCATGATGAGTGTTAGTTTTCTCGAAAACATGATTAATGGAGCATATAGGGATTGGTTAAGGCATTATAGAATCAGCTTTTGGTTTGGTGATGAGGAAGAAGATGATGGCATGAGTGAAATATATAGGCTTCTTTTCAATAACTGGTTCACGCATGGAGAGAGAGAAAGTTAGCTAGGTAGAGGGCATGATCACCTTTCTTTTTCTACACTTTTGTGTGTGTACACATGTATATTTGTTGCCCGAAACTCAACCGAGACATGTTGAAATTGAGTTCGGGTGGAGACGAAGATATTGAAGCCGGTGTGGGTATTAAGTTGAGATGTGACGAGCTTTTATAAGCTTTGCTGAGTCTCAGCTTTTAGCTCTACGACTAAGTTTCTCCCTCTCTTTATATATACACACACGCCAAAATAGGTACTTTTGAAAAAGAGAAATATAGGCATGATAGCCATAGGATTGAATATATTTAGGTAATTCTGAAAATTTTATATAAATTATACAATCAATTTTGGTGATTAGTGTCCATATATGACATTTGGCTAGATAATCCTATAGTTTCATCTTTATGTTTTTAAATGGTAGCTAGAGAAATTTCATGATTAAATTAACAAGTTCATACATGCCATATTGAATTAATATAAAGGAGTTGTGTGTGCATTTTTCGCACTTTATTGTTCATATCTTAGGTGAAATTTTCGGAAATACATATACACCCTAGATTATTTATTAGGCAAGTCGCGAACAACCTAACTAGGTGCACAAATAAGTGTATAAATAGATATCCAACATTTGTTTCACTTCTCTCACAAAGTCTTCCTACTGACAACTATTTTTTTTCATCTGTTTGTGCATCCGAGTTCTCCCTTAATTATTCAGATGAGTCTAAGTTCCCGAAACTATTTCACCCTTTAGTATAAATTCAATTATGGCTTGGTTGTCACATAACAAATGTAATATATTATTCTCTTTTAAGATGCTTACATATTTATAAAAAAACATACATGCCAAAAAAAACAAGTATATATTGTAAGTATTAATTAGTAGTTAGTTTCATGGGTGGTTTGTGTGCATAGGAGGCAATAGAAACAAATTGAAGAGCTAAAGTACCAAATAAGAGATTTCCAACATGCATGTATTAATACATAGGATCATAATTACAAGAAATCTAATAGTATATGATAATTATTTGTGCACGAATAAAGTGACAATATTTGCGTATTATGGGACATTATTGTATGACCCATTACTTTATACAATGCTTCCCATGCACACATTAATCTTTCATCATATACAATTATGTTAAAGTTTCCACTGTTACAAAACATAATTCATGAAAAAAAAGTTACTCAATTGTAATTTTACCATTGGATCATGAATATAATCACATAAATCTATATATAATATCTAAAATGATATGTTTTTGGAAGATGTGCTTGCACATAGATGTCTTAATAATTCCCTTTTAATCATTGAACTTTGTTAAATTATGAGCACAATCCAATATCCAATGAAATATTAACCAATCAAGAATTAAAAAATTGCCCTTTTATTCTTGGCAAAACCATTGGATAGCAATTAATTAAGCATGAAATCCAGAATTGTGTTTTGATAAAAATGACTAAGTGTATACTTATGAAATACCAAAATATATTCAGTATCTTTTCGACCGGCATTTTACAAAATAATGCTTGACTTTAATATGCCTTAAATAAGCAGAAACTGTTATTAAAATTACCAAAAATATGTAAATGTCAACCACAATAATTAAATATCCATACTTGCATTCTATGCTATCTATTGGCACAAAAATAAAAAGGAATAGGTTACTTATTAATAGAATACTGTTTGGGAGCATTTGTAGCTTGATGAACACTTGAGAAAAATAAAATAAAAAACTCTTATTATAAGTAATTAACAAAAATCCAAAATAAATAATTAGAGCAAACATTAGTGTATATATAAAAAAACACTAGCCTGTAGCCTCATGTTTCTTGTTGATGTTCTAGCGTGTACTGACTTGTTCTTCATATATATATATATAAATTTTAATTTTAATTTTAATTTTAATTCCATGACCTTGTATTTTTAACTAATAAAAATTAAAAACCATAGGTTTCTTTTACCAAAATTTTTAATTGTTGAGTACAGTTGGATGATTCTGTTAAAATTCACTTATCTCATAAAAGGAAGCTATTGTTAAGACAAATTAATTGTTTAATATTGATGATAAGTAGTTTGTTAATTCTTAAAACTCAATCTTTTTGAAGTGGCATTTCCAATATCATATAGCTCTATGACTTGTCTTCTGATAGCTAAAATCAAGTAAAATATTGCCGGTCGGTAGGATGTGTGACATGCTTAACATTCCCATTTTTTTAATAATCCAAAATATAATCAAGTTTATCATATCAATTAGTGTTGGGGTCAACCCTTATACCATTGTTTGGATGCATGTAATTTCCTCCATGCCATGAAGTAAGGAGAGATTGTGACACTTCCTTTTATTTTAATCAACAACAAATATGTAACATATGTGAAACAACTATTAAATACTAGCTTGAAGAAACAGTCTAGTTTAGAATATCCAAAACTACAAGGGTATGTAACACACTCAACCTAGAATCAAAAGTTTCACGTATACATGTCTAGGTCAACCTCAAGTTTCATTAATGTGGCAACTATGTTACGCTTGGTTGGCATTGGCGGCGACTTCACGCAGCCGGCCAACCTGAAATAAAAACCTCGCCTCTTTGACATGACATGACGATAATTAATATCTTATTTGGATTTTCGGTCTGAACTTAATTTTGCATTTTGTTATATGATTTGGTTTGATCGGAAATGATGGTTGTATTTCATATACAACAAATACATAATAGCATATGATGTGACAATTTATGCTAGTCGGGCTGGCATTGGCTGCGACTAAACGCAGCAGGCCGGCCCGTGATGGAAAGCTCACCTTTCACGCGTGACATGTCACTAATTAATATATCTAACTAGGATGTTTTAATTAGCTGTAAATTTAGGTTTTGTATACGATGATATGATTTGATTTGATGTTGTGTTCATATACAACAAAAATATAGTATTTCACAAACGATTTGGTGATGATTAGGCAAAATCCTAGAGAATATCTTGCTATTATTTTTGGGTGGGAATTGGAATTGTTTTGCTCCTTATTTTCTTGTTGTTGTTAAGAGATCTCATTGACTTTAAGATTTAGAAACATCATTAGCATACAAAACAAAACAAAAGTTGATACAAACACATCGTAGGGCCTCGAAAATCACACGTGGACAATGTCATGTTCTCATGATCAATAAAAACCTATCTGCATGCGTTATGGAACCCTATCGTCATGCTCTCGACTTGCACACGTCAGCCCTAGCTCCCACACAGCTCATGTAGGACCATTTTTTTGTATTTTCTTCCATAAAAATTGTTTTAAAAACCCTAGTAAGTGGTGCACTTTGATGCAAAATTTAAAAGACCCCATCATGATTATTATCATCATCATTATCATCTCCTCCACAACCAACCACAAGATCAGATAATTATATATTATTTTTATAAAAAGAACAAAAATAATGTATTTATATATAAATATTTTACGTCCCACGAAAGCAATATGCATGAAAAAGATAAAATCTACAACCGAATCATTCCAAGTTGTTGAAAATGGAAAAAACAAAATCGAAAGCACTAAAAGACAGATCATAAGAGCCATGAAGACTTTTCACACACTATATATATATAAATATATATACTTAAAAACGAAACGCATGCAATATTAGGAAAAATAATAATTATTTTAACTACTTAAGCCTTAACATAAAAATATTTAAATCGAAAACTGAAGCTAGTTCGTGGAAGAATATTTATTATTTACATAATGGTAGGTAGCTAGCTAGGGTTTATATTTTTGTTGGTGGTGGTGGAGAAGAAAGGGACGTGAACAAGACGTGCATGAGACACTGAGATACTATTTAGGTTTTTTAAAAAATTTATATATGACGATGTGTACACGTAGACAGCTAGGGTTTTTAATCTTTATTATAATAGATAATTAATTAAATAAGCCCTATTCCTCGCCGTGCTTTTTGGATCCATTACATGTTTTGGCTTTTAATTATTATTAACTAGTAATTAGTAGAAAATACTATATTTTTTTTTAAAATAAAATAGTAAAGAAGTCTACGTGGTGATGATTTGGCTTACAAGCAAAGTCTAGATGGGTCCCAATGATGATTAAAAACGGGCAGTTTTGAGATGGTCGGGCAGCCCCGAAATGGGTGATTAATGTGGCTGCCCGCTGACCTAGTTTGAGTAAAGAAAAGAATTAAAAGTTGAGATAGAGAAAGCGAAAGAGAGAGAAACGTACAAAAATTATGGGTAAAGTGAACGTTACTAAGAAATATATATGGGAATGGGAATATGGGGTTTTAGTAGTAGAAGTAGAAGAAGACGTAAGCTAGTTGACAATTCATGACTTCAATTTCAATATTACTACTCTACACTACGTACCTAGCTACATATTTACATATTTAGATTATAAAATAAAATGAAACTTTACTTCCAAGTGAAAAATATTATCCATGTCAATTAAGTTATGTTGGGAGATTATGACCTACAAGCCCTAGGAGTCCAATTTTAGTAATGAAAGTTGGTTACTTCAGATGACATGTATGTCTTACCTCCCGATTTAGGTGTGCCAATCACGTGAAATTTGGATTTGTTCTCTCTAATTCAGTCTGCACGTGAGAGGAGTAAAACGATACTCTCGACTTTAGTCTACCTATTCATATACACGCTCGAGCCCAAACTCATTTCTCTTATCTAACTTGCATATCATGTAGAGTGTTAAGGAATCTCACATAAGTGAAATACCAAGGCATGTTGGGCCAAGCGGTTAATGCGCTTTGGATTTCCTTTGAGGTCTCAGGTTCGAGCCTCCTTGCTGACGGTATGTGGTGGGATTTATGGGTTTAAGGGGAAAGCTGACAACTAACTCGAGTGACCCCCCCATTAGAGGGTGAGAAACACATGCTTATGTAGGTCTGTTGTTCCGTTGCTTATCGAAAAAAAGAGTGAAAAAAAACATATATACTAGTGCAAGTAATACCTTTCCAACAAGATTAACTTTTTAGTGTTGTAAGCGAATACTAAGGGTGTTCATAAGTAGGTTACCCATTCGTAGTTCATTAATCAACCCAACCTATACTTCACGAGTTGAAATGTATCACCCCATGAGCCGCCCATTCAAGTGTGAAAAAATTGCGGGTTAACAAGTTGCGATTTTGCGGGTTATCCGCAAACTATCCAATATACTTGTTTAATATATGCATGCCTATGTTCAATGTACGGATTATCATTATTATCATGGGACATAATTAGATTGCTTTCGTTGTGAAGATGATTAGGATTGAGGTTAATATGTGTGTTATTTCATTGTTGCAATAATATAGTAATTGTGAGATACTAATGATGCGTACGTTTGTTGTTTGATTGGTACGTGTGTTGTGATTGATTGGGAAAAGCAGATAGAGATAAGATGTAGAGGGCAACAGCTACAACCTTTCTTGACGTTGCAGCATGTAAGAGATAATATTTGGTCGTCTCCTAATTCAACACACTTCACTTTGCTTCCAGACTCAACCACTTCCTCTGCCGATCATGTCATGGTCCTCCACTATGCTAGAACTCCTTAATTTTTTTGAAATTACCTTTAATTTAATTTAATTGTTAAGTTATTGAAACTTTCTTATTTTTATTTTTTTTTTAATTTTGGGGTTTTATTTATTTATTTTTCCTTTTTTTTTTTGCCTCCTCACCTTGTGTAATTGATGGAGAGAGTAGTTTGGAAGGATACCCCAAAACAATATTGTTTTAAGGTTTTGGGGTTAATAACATAACCCA
Source organism: Pelargonium nanum (assembly GCA_036897485.1). Lineage (NCBI taxonomy): Eukaryota > Viridiplantae > Streptophyta > Magnoliopsida > Geraniales > Geraniaceae > Pelargonium > Pelargonium nanum. Next base: position 11,790 of record JAYMTF010001987.1, on the reverse strand, counting down.
TAATTGTATTATTGCCAAGCTCATGCTCTTGCTCATGTCATGTGGAGGAATTTTATATTTTACTCATTTTTATTATTGTTATTGATTCAGTTACTGTATTGATTGAAATATAAATATGAAAGCAATGTATGTAATTAGTCTTTTCTTTGAAGGAAACAATCTAAACAATTGACTAACTTCTCTCCACCATTTTATTAGTTTTGGGTCCACTGATCCATCATTTGTAGCTTTAAGGCCACAGTTGAGAAATTGGATTTGCAAGGCCTAAAGTTGGGCTTTTACTTAGATTGGGCTACATGATCCAAATGAAAGGCCCTTTGAGAATGGGTACATAGCACATATCACAGTCCCTATAGTGTTCATGCTGAATTATGGATTGAAGCAAATTTCTCAGAGTTGATTTGATTATTAAACCAATCTTCTCTGTAGTCTGATGTGATGAAGTTCCATCTCTAGAACTAATGCACTCAATACTCATGATCATGTAAATCACAAAGAGGAAGAGGCAAATGAATAGAGCTTCAACACTCCAGGAAGTCTTGAATCAATCAATAATGTTTGAGGTACTCTTAACATGCTTGGCAGAGTGAGCAAATTTACAAATATACACCAAACAAATTCAGATTATTTGTATTCCTCTAGCATATAAAAGAAAGTAGAATAACCAACAATCATGGGCAGGAACAATAAGCTAATTGAGAATAACCTCATTCTATAACTAAAGAAAGTAGCAATTGACAGTCACTTCACACGCTTTTCCCTTCTCTCGATTTCTACTCCTCTCGCTTCACAACATCTCTACAGCTAATACAAGGCAGAGTTTTAGACTCAAATCTTTGAACTAATTGATATTATCCACATTCTAAAGGGAAAATCCGAAAGGAATGACAATGGAACCTCCTCTGAACTGAACATATCTCAAATCTCAGCTCTACATAACCCACATCCCCCTATCAAGCCCATTAATCCAATAACTATCGTAAACCATAGTAAAAACAAAAAAGAAAAAGTCATTACAGTGTCACCTCATGGATCTGATAACCAGAGGAAAGTTATCTCTATAATCCCCTGTTGATGATGCATTAAAAGGTCAGAATCGATCATCACCTATGTTTATAGCTACTTTGGCTTCTTCAAAACTGCCCAGCAGATAAAGAAGTTGCCCTCCTAACCAACATCACTTGCAGTAATGTTTCCATCAACAAGACCAGTGGGAAAATGGCACATGCCTTGGAGGCTCATAAAGTCTCTATTTAACCTAGGTCCACTGCTTTGAAAGGAAAAAGGTTGGAGCAGATTAAGTGATGAGAATGTTCTACTAGCCCATGTTGATAATACCAGAACAGATGACAAAAAAAAAAATGGGAGGAAACCCAGGATTTTCTGAAACCTCGATAAGAAAAGCACACCCATGGCCATTATCAATGCAAAAGTAAAGTTGGCTGGTATAGAAACAGTTAAGAGTCCTGACAATACATTAATACATTGGGGACCAAGAATGATGATAATCTAGAAGCATAACATTCAAGCAGCAGCAGCAGTTACTACCCCATATCCAACAATTGCCATAAACATAGAGTGGTTGTATATATGTTACTCTATTAAGCCAATCAGACACTACAAAGTCAGCTTGAAACCATCAGTAAGAGAGTAACTATATATAGAACTAGGAAAACAACTCAGCACGGCTCGTAATCAAATATAGACTTCAATTCCAAAACTAAACTGATAGATAGATAGAAGTGGTAAGATGCATTTAACATATAACACAAGTTTACAAAGACAAGTTCCATATTTCTTGATTGATCAATTTACTCTCTTTTCCATTTATTCACTATACTTGTATTACAATTAATAAAGATCAAGCTGATGTATGTGCTCTAGGAAGCCAGTAGAAAATAATCAAAACACATTCAATTCCAGAACAGGGTATTTGAAGACAAAAATAGCTCAACCCATCTCAGACAAGCATTTCATCAAACATATAGGCATGACTGAGGGTTATGAAAGTTACAAATTTTAGTACAAAAAAACGAAAGGAACTCACGAAAATCCCTTGCCAAGCTTCTGGATTGCTGTGTAAAGCTTCCGCCTCGAGCCGACCGCATTGATCCCCATATCTTTGAGATCCTCCAATGTCAACATTGGCAAAACCTCCTCATCTACCTCATGAATTTCAAAAACTGGAGCATAGCGACCCAAACCTAATTCAATGAGCCACGACCTCACTCCATCGCCGGTACCGTCTTTCCGATCCCTCGAATTGGACTCCGGCAAGCTCTCAAGCTCAATTGGATCATTTTCTCGACTCTCGGAAACCCTAGCTCGGCCGGGTTTCCGATGCCAAAAATCGAGCGCGACGTTGTCGACGGAGTGGACGGGGCTGTGATCCTTCAACGGACTATCGGAATCGGGACCGAACTCCCTGAACCCCGCATCGCCGCCGCCGTCGTCTCTGTTGTCGCCTTCGGGTCCGTCGTCGACTCGGGACACCCAATTCGATCGCAATCTCTTGGTCGTTCCTCTCTTCGCCTTGGCTTTCCGGGTGAAGAGATCGAAGTTTCCGTCGCCGTTTTGGTTCTCCTCGGCGTCAAAGGAATCGTGGTACTCGTTGCCGTTCACGAGATTGGTGAGGGGTCTGGTTTTCGAAGGCTTCGAGGAGGGATTCGAGTAGTCTTTGGGAAACCGCCATGGGTGCTTTGTGCGCCGAGCTTGAGGCTCGTAAGAGAGCGTGGCGGGTTGGTTGCCGATCTCGCCTAACCGGACGCTGGGCCGGCGTTGGCGTTTGGGGAGGATAGGTGCTCCGACGTTTTCGACGGAGGGAGGAACAGTAGCTGCAGATGTTATGGTCGCCACGGCGGATGATGCGGCGGCGGCGGTGGTGGCGACGAGTGTGACCGGAGCTTCCGGCGGTGGCTGTAGCTCTGCTGCCATTAGAGTGGTGCGAGTAGTGAGTACTGAGTAGAGGAGAGAGTGTGAATCGCGAGTCCGAGAAGAGTGAGTTCGGTTGGATAAGGGAGAGGGTAGGGATGTAATAAAATATGAAAATTTGGATCATTATGTATGAGCGATCTGTTGCGTTGGATTGGGCTTTGGGCCAAGTTTTTGGGTCGGATTCAGATGTGGTGGGTATTTTACAGCCCAAACCAGAAGTGTTGAAGGTTTACGAATCTGTGATAGGATGTGTCGATGTCATGTCGTATTGGTTTCTTCTTTTTCCACGTTTTAAGAAATGTTCAGGAGATCATATCGGGTGTTAGCATAAAGATCTTCACATAAAAAAATGTTTAATGTGCTATCACAAAGAATCTCTTACATGACACCACAATTAGCACACCCGGGAGCTAAAACTCAAGAACCTAATAGGTGGGCTCCAAAGTAGATCTCACATCACCAACAATAAACCAAGGTTTGTCGACTTGGGCTACCTTGCGTATAGAATACAAACACTTGCCAACGTTGGCGCCCTTCAAACACCTTGAACATTAAGCATTTCTAGAAAACTTACCTAGACACGTAGGCAAGAAAATAAACATACTATATTATGACAAATTGATCTGAGTTAAAGGAGCATTACTTTCAAGAAGCTCTGCATGCATGTTTTACTGAACATGAGGCTCTTGATTCTCTTCCCTAAATACTAATTGACAACTTATTGTATTGGTGCAAAAATAGCCAATTGATATATTTGACTACTTTTGTTACCAAACAACTTGGTCACTCATTTTTCAAAAACTTCATTTATATACCCAATGGAGTTCATTATAGAATTGATTTCAAAACCAGCTAGTTAGGCCAATGTTATTCAATGAGCTATATTCGCATTTGACCATAAAATTCCCATGAGATCACGACTTTTTGTATCTATTAACCATCATAGACTTGAAGGGGGTGGGTCATCCAACATGATCCCGTGATCCAAGCAGGTCGGTGTAGCTTTATAGCATCACCTCCATTCATGCGTTAAACAATTAAACATACTTGCAGTGCCATCTAATCCTAATAATTGACCATTTGTTCACACTTCATGCTACTTCCGACCGACAACCCAACTTGATTTATTTTATACAATAAAAACAAAGAAACGTGTTGAAATAAAATATTTAATAACGAAAAATATATATTCATAAAATATAACAAATGTGTGGCTGTCCCAAGGTTAGTATCGTACATAAGATATTGTGAATAAATAAACAAAAATGGCCAACAAAACCACGAAAAAAAGAAGCAACGGAAAGTGCGAGGAAGGAGACCCCAACCCCAACAACCATTTCTAAAACGTGGTCAACTAAGCCATCCTCTACTGCTGTAAAACTAAAGATTATCATGAACAAACACGTGTTTCAACGCCCAACATCTTTTATTCTTCCTTCTTTTATTTCTTCCGTAAACGCGTTTTTAGAGAGGAGAAGCATATGGTGACACCGACGTCAACCTGCAAAACGTATCAAATATACTTGTTATTACACTTGATAATTGATATGATACAATAAATCTAAAAAGAAAACAAAGAAGATATATATGATATCAATGTGGAGACTTGACTTGCCTAACAGTAGTATGTAGGTGAAAACGTGTTTCTAATTCTAAATTTTATGCCTTGTAGAGTATGACTACTGTTTGGCAATAAATAAAGACGTGTTTGAATTGTCTACTTCAAAAAATTTTGAATTATAAACATATTTATTTACTAAATTATACAAAATGTGCGAATTTAGTTCATGAAATACCAATCAAGTTAATTTAGTTAAAAGTTTATCCAATATCGTCAATTCAATCCAAATGTTTTCAAAAATCGTGTCAAGTCAGGACATTTTGTTAAACCCACAAATTGAATCCGTCAAATATAATATTACACGTAAACAGTAGCTAACGGATTCCGTTTACTAACAAACAACTTTTGACCCAAAAAAACACTAAAAACATTTGCTTGATTTGCAATAGTTGCGACATTCTAGTCAAAACCGTGTTGCCTTTAGCTATGGGGTCAATTTATCTACCCAACAGAGAGGACAGTACGAGCTCGAAAATGGATAGAACCCACCCAACAAAACAAAAACAAAAACAAAAGATATATCCTCTTTACTTCATTCCAAGAAAGCTACGTGGTCCACCAAACAGAACACTACTCTACTCCTGTCTTGGGTTCCCTTACGTTTTCCCACGTGCTAAATAATGACGTCACAAAATTCTTTTTCTCCAAGATAACTATGAATATAAAAAAGAAAATTAAATTTAAGATTGAAATGATTTCCCAACTACTATAATATAATCTTGTTGGTTTCACATTATATGATTGGATTAGAAAAATATCACTAGGAAATGTTCGTTAATTTCTTCCAATTTGGCAATTTTCACCAAACCAAATCATGGAAATTGTTTATTTCAAAAAAAAAAAATCATGGAAATTGTTATTTTGGAAGCTCTTGAAATTCAAATATATGCGTTCCACAGAAAATAACCGCTAAATTAATTTCTCTTCCAACAAAACAAAAACAAAACGTGTAGTTGTAATTATTAATTACCTCTCTCTGCGTTTCTCCAGAAATCTCTGCAGTGATCTCTTACGAAAAATTGGCAGATCTGCAGTACACATCAATTTCTTAGAAAAATGCATCTCCATTTCCCTCCAAATCACAAATACAAACAAAACAGTCACAAGAAAAATATAAATAAATAAATGATGCACCGACCTCCATTGTTGAGAGACTGCAGAAGCTGCTTTTGGTCGGTAGACGGAGTTGCAACTTTCGGATCCGCCGATTCCACGGCCTTTCCTCCACCTTCCACAGCCAGTTTCAAGATACTTTCCGCCTACACACAAAAATTTCCACCATAAATCGTCTAAACAATGAACATCCTAAGGAAATTGAAATTCAATTCGCATTCGAGTTAATTTGGAACAATGAACACACCATATCGCGAGGGACATCGTAAACAGTGACGACTCCGTTGTAGAAAATCGTCAGAGGAGCCGAATCGGCAGAAATCTCGGAGACAGCGTGCCTCGGAGCAGGATTGTAGACCGGCAGAGCCGGAAGGAGAATCTGGTCTCCTTTCGGTGCGTTAACAGAGCCAGATTCAATCACAGTTTTGAGAAGTTGAGGATCGATCTTAGAGATGGATCCTTGAATTCCTGAACACACAAATCAACAATACAACTCAGCACAACACACCACACAAATCACAGATATCAGAAGAGAAATAAGTAACAGTTACAGACCTCGGGAGCTTCTCTGGCGATGGAGAAATTTGGAACTGAGATTTGGAGGCGGAGGCGTTGGCCTTCTCCAATCCGAAGAAATCGAGCTCCACAGCCGCTCTCGACATCGTCTCCAACTTCGCTATCTCGATCGATCGAAATGTGAAATGTGAGAATTGAAGAAGAGAATGGGAGATTTTAAATCAATCAGGAAGTGAATCTGGGGATGAGAAATGGTTGTGTTATAAAGGAAAAACACGAGGTTCATATGATAGAGAAGAGAGATTTGTTAGAGAAGAAATGTGTTTCTCACAGTAGCTTTATAGCGCACACCACTTGTAAATTGTAATCAATGCAAGAGGCAGAGCAAAGCGTTGTCTACTCGACTCACTGACTCAGTCCTCTTCACTGACGACGACTCGTGAGTCGTGACTCGTATTTTCGGAATTTTCTCGAGACCTGTTCAACTCGTTATTATATCACGTGTTTTATTTTTATTTGGTTGCATTGCATGTGTCGACAAATGTAGAAGACGCAAAAACGTATTGACTTTATTTTGTTAATTAACGCCTTTGTTTTCCACACACCGAATATAATATTAGAGTATTTATGGTTTCCACTAGATTTCTCTTACACAACGTCTGTTTGTCTAAGCTTATAAGAATTATGAGCAATAAAACATTTTTTTTTGAGTTACTTGTTTCGTAAATTTAAAGATGTTTATAAGCTTATGATTATGAGCCATAAAAAATGAGCTAGAGGTACCCAGTATCTCATTTCCTCAGCTTGTAAGTACCCAAAAAAAAAGAGCCAGTTTGATACATCAAAGAGTCGTTGATGCCCTTATAGTTTTATATGATAAAAATAAAGAAAAAAAATCATAATTTTGTTATTTGATATTCGATTTGTGTTCGTAAAAAAATTCATTAAAAATATAATTGCATCTTAAAAAAATTAAATATTAATTATTTATATACAAAATTTGAGATTTTTCAATTATGCATTCATAATAAAAGTGCAAAAAAATAGACAAATATGAAAAAAAATTCATAATTTTGTATTTTGAATTTCAATTTTGATAATTTTTTTGAAATATTCTCGTGCATTTGTCGCAAACAACGTAGACAATTCAAACAAATCTTAGATAGTTAAATATTTTGTACTGTACTTCATGCTTTGAAAAGGCCATGATTTGGTATTTATTTGATAAATCTATTCGTGAAAATAGTTTGTTTAATTAAAAGCTAAAAGACTATTAAATCCTAAAATGACAAGAGGGACCTAAAGTAGGGAGTATCAAATTATGATATACAAATTCATCACTCAACATTTATAATGTTTAATTAATATAACAAAACTATAGGCATTAAAAAGCAAGATAGCTTTTGAATAAGAAGGCGTGTTCAAGAATATGGGAAGTTTGGAAGGAAAAGAACAGTCTTGTGTATAGGAATCTTCCTAAAGACCTCCACTACATTATACATGAAAGTGGAATATACACACAAAGCCTTTCCTATATATTATCAACAACATTACAATTTGTTAACTTACTATTGTTTTAATTGGGATTTATAAAAAGATTCCTTGTTGGGGTTTTCAAATTTGGGATACAAAGTATAGACTTTAGTTGTTACCGACGAAGATTTTATTATAACGAAGTCTTACGAAAATAAATCAAGGGTGGATTTGCGATGCCCTGTTTTCTTTTTGACCGTGAAACACTCGTATGAATTGCAAGAGCTAGTGCAAAAATCTCCAACTTCTTATAGCTAAATGACTGAAAGTTGTTTTTTGGTATTCGAACAATCAAAATTTTTTTGACTAAATATCTTCTCTACATGAAGTAAGAACCGAATTCGTTCGAACTTGCATAGATAGTTTAAACTTTAAACCAAAATCAATAAGGGCTTTGTATGAAAATTGACATTATTTGAATCAGGAAATTGTGGGCTTTATTTGGCTGGATTTGCACATTGCTCTGTTGTTATTTGTTATGTAAACTGTCTAGAAGACTCAAACCAAAGTACGAAAACAGTCCAAACATACAGTCGAATGTTTTTATATTCAGATACAAATTGTTAACTCTACACTTAACTCGTGTAGTAACGCTAAGAGGGATACCATAATCTGATGCACATTAAAGACCGTCAAGGTAACAAACAGAGAAACAAACAATTAAATGAAATTAACTAGTTGCAACTTGCAACACCAAGAGCTGCATCTTCCATCCGTTTAGACATGACCTCCAGGCCAGCCTCATAGACCTGGCTCACAAAATCATCCAGTGCCCACCCTTCCACCGGATCCATGCTGAAACCCCACTCGATCAAGCACCCGTCTCCATCTTCCACAATCTTCAATGTCGACACGTATGACTCAAATCCAATAGTATTTTCAAGTATCTCATAACTCAGAAACCGTTCCTTGTCATCCACGGCCGCAAGTCTCTCCTTGGCCCACCCGCCTCCCGGAGGGGCAAAGTTAAGGTACCTTGTTAGTATAGTAGGAACAAGACCTCATTAGAGTTTTATAAAGATCTAGTGGGTACGCAATAACTACATACAAACATAAGTACGAAACTTTAATAGGGTCTTAGGCCTACTCTACTAACATACCTGATGCAGCCAGACTGACCGTTAACTCCGCTGACGCCACTGGAACTGGCTATGCCTGGATGCCACTTTTGGATATTGAAAAAATCCTTGTAAAACCCCCAGATTTGGTCTGCTGAAGCTTTTTCAAGCTTGGTACAGACCTTGCCTTCCCATTTGTTGGGCACTGAGGTTTGATTTTGATCCATTGGCCTATAAGTGAGTGAGTAAGTGAGTAGAGTTTAGATGGGTTTATATGCAAGAGCATATCAGGTCTATTTGTTGATTAATTTAGATTATTTTAAGGCATCAGAGTCTGTAGAGTAATAAGCAACCAGGTTTGTTGTGTATTGTTTAATGTCAAGTTGTGACATTCATTTGTTGAGAAGCAAAAGTTTGGTAGGAAAATTAAGGATTGCAATTATGGATCTACATTTCTGCCTACAAGCATAATTCCGAATGCGAGCCTTGAATTTTATCTCTGATAATGACGAAGTAGGGAAGGTTATCGATTTACAAAGAAGATTCTCGATCCGATTGTTAAAGTAAAACTAATTCCAGTGTTTAACATGAACCAAAGTGTAAATTTAATGATTGAAGATTGTGTTCAAATCATGTAGAACTAAGCGAAATAAGTTTCACAATGTTAACTATAATGTGAAAATGCTACTTATAATGATATACATGCATTCATGACAATTGATCGAACATGGCTATGCCCTAACCCTAAGATTATGGCAATTGGCCACTCACGCTATTTATACGACACCTAAGAACAAATAAAGAATTAAACAACAAACATAATTACATAAACATAACAAAATCTAATGTTTTACTTGAATACAATGAAGGTTGAAATTTGAGTTTTACATTGTCTTATTATTTGTTCTCTAATTTTAGTGCACCTTTTTTGTTCTCAAAGTAAAATAATTAATATAAAAATATTGATTACGATTTTTAATGCCTCTTACATGTGCAACACTTGCGTGTATGTGTGAAATTTCTTGAAGATCGTGTAAATTTGAAGTGCTCTAAACTCAAAAGGTTTCTTATATTGCGTGACATAAATTATTTATTTCTTCTCAATATTCACAAATTATATAAGGTTAATCGAAGTTAAAAATCATAAGAATTTTGTGGCTTGTAGTGTAACCTTCATTAGGTATGGAAAGGAAGAAAAATAAGGAAGGTATGTGGTACACTGTTCTAGTTTTAATGTCGACCTCTATTCGGTAGACCCATACGTGATATGGTCGACCTCCAATCGACATTTGAAGAAACATGTTTTTACTCTGTGAGGTAAATCATTCTAGTTTCACTATTGACCTACAATTTATAGATTCAAATGTATATTGGTCTGTTTCACTTTTTATCCTAATTCATTACTCATATATATACACCTAATGACAATTTAGTAAATTAAAATTACGCATATACTTTCGTACAGTTTTATCAAACAATTTAATTTCTCAAAATTTAACACAAAAAGTTTTATTTAGCACATACATTTAACCTTAAAATCAGCATAAACACGGAAATTTCAAGGATCCTATGCAAACAAGCAACACAACACTTACAAGAAAACCGTTGCAATTTGTTAACTAATGTTTTAATGGGAATTTATAAAAAGTTTATTTTTTTTTGTTGATGTTTTAAAATTTGGTGTATAAAGTATAGAGTTGTGACATTCATTTGTTGAGAAGCAAAATTTTCGTAAGAAAAGGATTGGTTGCACATGCACTATGTTGATATAAAATGGATGGAGCCATTGACTCTGCGACAATAATGCAATTATTGATCTACATTTATGCCTACAAGCATAATTCAGAATGCTAGCCTCGAATTTTATATCACTCTGACGAAGTGGAGAATGTTGTCGATGTTTATAGAGAAGGTTTTCCGAGAGTAAAATTAATTTTAATGGTTAATATGAACCAAATTAATTTGTATAACGATTGAAGATTATGTTCAAATCATGTTGAATTGAGTGAAATAAGTTTCACATTGATAAATATAATGGAGGTTGGAATTTGAGTTTTGCATTGTCTTGTTATTTCTTCTCTATTTTTAATGCATTTTGTTCTCAATTTTTAGGCTATTATTTCATTGTTTTTCTCATATTACCCTTATCACTTATGCGCTGCACATGGGGTGTGCATGTAGGTGGAAAAGTGAGGGTAATATTGAAAACACATTCAATTATCTTGTAATCCTTAATTTTTGCAAAAAATAGAAATAGAACATTCATTTTGGGACGGAGGGAGTATAAAAATATTGATCACTATTCTATACGCCTCTTACATGTGCTACATTTGCTTGTGTGCTAAATTTCTTGAAGATCATGTGAGTCTGGAGTGCTCTAGACTCAAAAAGTCTAATATTTTCAAGTCTTACCAAAACATGTTGGGCCAAGTGATTAAAACACTTTGTATTCCCTCTGAGGTCTCAAGTTCGAGCCTCGTTGTCGACGGTAGGGTTTAGAGTCACCCTCCCTTTAAAAAGTGAGTAAGATTGTTACTTCGAATATAATGTCCCGTTGCTGATTAAAAATATATATTTTTTTTCAAGTCTTGGCGTATGAATACATAAATTAGTTACTTCTTCCCACTATCCACAAATTATAAAAGATCATCTACGTTAAAAATCATAAAAAAATTGTGGCTTGTAGTGTAACCTTGATTAGGTATGGAAAGGAAGAGAAATAATGAAGGTTATATGAGTTTCAATGTCAACCTTCATTCGGTAGACTCATATGTGATATGGTCGACCTCCAACATTGAAAGAAACATGTTTTTACTCAATTTGGTAGAACATTCTGGCTTCACGGTTAACCTACAATCGATAAATATGGATGAAATAATCCTATGCAAACAAGCAAAAGCAACACACTTACAAGAAAACAAAGACAGCTAGTTTTGGCCATCAAAAATAGCTGCGTCCTCCTCCATCTTCTGAGCAATGGCTCGTAGACCTGGCACGGACGACTGGCGAACCAAA
>JAYMTF010001986.1:0-20231 GCA_036897485.1 Pelargonium nanum | reverse complement strand
GGCCGCCCCACCCGACGGCCCCCCCCCAGCCGCACCACCACCTTCTCCGCCCTCATCACCAAGCTCTCAAAACTCTCAGGCATTGCCAATTTCAATTTCCTTATTTCAATCCTTCGATTTGTTGCTATTGGTTGAAGAATTAAATAAATTGATCAACTACTGTGTACAGGCATAGCAAATGTAACAGTCAAGTATCAGCTTCCTAACGAAGATCTCGATGCTTTGATTTCGGTGACGACGGACGAGGACATCGAGAACATGATGGAGGAGTACGACAGGATCCTACTGAATCAGAACCCGAGATCGGCTCGGCTTCGGCTCTTCCTCTTTCCCAAAGGTGAAGACCTCTCCCGAGCCAGCAGCATCAGCTCGCTCCTCGACGGCTCGGCGAACCGGGGCCACTGGTTCTTTGACGCGCTCAATGCTGGCCACGGAGGCCTCGAGCGGGGGCGATCCGAGGCCTCCTCCATTGTATCTGAAGTTCCCGATTATTTATTCGGGTTGGACCATTCAGACGAGGCTCATGGACGCGACCCCAAGCTAAAGGCAAGATCCGCGGCTCTAAACGACAACGTGTCGGTTTCGGATCCGGGTTCTCCTGCTCCGGTGGTTTCTTCGCCGTTTTGCTCGACTTCGTCGGTGTCCGGCGTGCCAACAATGCCCAACCTTCCACCGGTGAAGACAAAAATGGATAACACGGTTCAATTTGTGGAGCCGAAGGAGCGCCAGTTTGAAACTGAGCAAGTATTGCCCGAGACGGTGGCTCCACAACCCGGTGGGTACCCGGGTAATGCCGGGTGGCATTATCCAACACAGCCGCAAGGGTCTAATTATCCGGGTCCGGGCATGCAACAAATGCCGGTTTATTATGTTCAGGGTTCGGTTCCAATGGGAAACATGCCGGTTGGAGCGCAGTATGTACAGCAATACCAGGCTCCAGTCACAGGTCAGATGCCGATGGGGTATGGGCAGCCGGCTCAGGGTATGGGTATGGGCATGGGTCAGGTATACGGTGGAGGGATGAGGCCGGTGGCGGCGTTTGACCCGTACACCATGGCGGCAAGAGTGGGTCCGGATGGAGGGAGCCCTCAAGTGTACTATGGGGTTAGGAACACTGGTATGGTCCAAGGATATTCGGGTTTGGTGGTGCCCGGCGGGGAGGAGACACAAGGAACAAATATGGACCCAAAGATGGGTCGGGTCAATCACACATCTTGATTCTTTAATCATATATAGTTTGGTGAATGTTGGTTTCGTAGGGTAACGCTGGGCTCTCTCTCTTTCTCTTTAGGCTGCTTCCTGTGTGTTTTGGGTTTTGATGTGTTATTATATAAAAGTTGGTGAGGATTGGATTGTAATTAGCTTACTTTGTGAATGGTTTTGAAGTTGTGTAATGGAACACTAAATCTTATGAAGATTCCATTGTGAAAATTTCAATTTTATAAGCACAATTAGCTTCGGCGTGTGCTTAAGTTATCTGGTTGAGTTAAGAGTCCCTTAACTGTGCATGTGCTTAAGAAGGAGCCACCAACCTCCCCAAGACGATCAAGCTCTTTTAGCTTTCAAAGGGTTCTAAGTTATATTTACACTCTAATTAAAGTTTCCCACCTCGTCGGGATATCTAAGCCTCCCTACCTCATCGACAAACATTTAAGACTCATAGTCTCGCTAGGACACTAGGATGTTACTCAAAGTGGTAATTTGGTAGACGCTTCTCAGGGTATCCTAACAGCAATGTTGAAAGAGTGTTTAAATCTTCGCAATTATCTAAATCATCGAGAGAAACTGTTTTTGAATTGACTTAGTACGACCAAGCGCATCAAATTGGCTTCATTATCAAGAACGATTCGAGTTGGTATCCAGTAAGACTTTCATCATAATTTGAAATTTTATAATGAGTGTTACGAACTCTCATTCACGCACCCAAGACGTTTTGATGTGTGGACAATAAAACAATCATAAATTATTCTCCTTGATTCGGATGCATCACCGAATATAAACCTTCTTTTTATAGTTCATGTGGTGACTAAAGATCATCATCCATCAATAGCAATCTGATTGGACATATATATGGCCATGTATTGAGGTGGCAATTTGTAGAAAGGTCGAGGATCTCTCTCTTGCATGTTGCTTGCTGCACCAGCCCACTTTATACTGGGGCCTGAGCCTAATTTAGACCTCATTCAAGCCCAAACTGTATATCAGATATTATACAGTTTATTTTTAGGCCAAAAACTGCTTCATTCAGGTCCAAACTGATACAAATAGGCCCATTTAGCTCGAGAGATAGTTGTCTCTCGATCCATTTTTATATTTAAATAGTTTGTTTTACCATTATTGGAATGTTGTTGGGAGAAGACCTATTTATAAAGATACTAATTTATGAAGGATGGTGATGATTTTGTGTAAGAAGTTGATTATGTTAAATGCAGTAGAACAATGATGGTGCTATGTGCAAGGGGTGAAAGGCGTGGATGTTTGTACTTATTTTTTTCACATCAATGACCACAACATAACAATACAATCTGACACAAACACATATAATTTTACACACTAAAAGCAAATATACATAACACTGTATAAAAGAAAAGAAAAAGAAAAAGAAAAAGAAGGATATGATATGATATGAGTGTACAGTTATAGCATGGAATGGATAAGAAAGAGAGTATTAAGAGAGACAGTTGTTGGAAAGGAAAAGCATAAAAGTACTCCATTTGGTCTCCCAATGGGATTGGAAATATTAAATGTCTTTTTCTTTTTCTTTTTCATTTTTGTTTCTGCAATGCCAATAATATTATTATATATATATATATATGTGCATGAACAAACTTTAGGGTTCTCTGTTGAACCAATGACAATGAGAATAATAGCTATAGTGTCCTCAGATTCTATATGCATATGCTACAAAAGGTAAGGTTATATATTGTAGCTCCTTCAATTCTATAATTTCAGATAAGTCAAGCTCTCTGTAGCTTTGGGATATATTATATATATAAACATGTGGTTAATTAACAATGATTTTAGTCCACTACTCACTACTTGTCGACATACAAAACCACTAATCAAATCATTTAAGACACTATTATGGCGTTTTGTGACCTCTTGCTAGTGCTTTCCACTTGGTTTTGGTTTTGATTTTTGTTTAGTGAACGAAGGAGCTTCACATTTTTAATTTTGTACATGCAAGTCAAAGGACAATTCCCTCTAAATTGTTCGCCTACTTTTCTTTTTATCGTCCAATCCCATACACATATATTCTTAAATTCTAGTTTTTCTTTGTAGAAAAGAGAAGAAGACGAACTACATTTTCACGTGAAAAATGTTACCGACAATAATAGAAAAATATCAAAAAATCAAGGACAATACTAATTCGGTCTAATCGGCTAATTTTTTTGTTTATTTAATCTCATAATAATGTTCATCTCTTTCAAGCACAAAGTTACGAATATAAATTTTTAAAATTTTAATCGTAATATAAAATAATGTAGAATTGGGAATAAGAATCTCATTCAATTAATTAGTTAATGTGAAAATTGTTAAACTTTGTTCAAACCTAAAAGAATGAGTTGATAAGATGAATGATCCAACTAATATATCAAGTGACAACATATTTAAATTTACAGTCTAATATGTAATAGGTACACTATCGTAAGTACGATTTGTTTGACCCCTTGTCTTTGGAAAACAAAACCATTAGTATATGGTTTTTGTAATGATCCATCAACGCAGACCATTTTAATTTCCCATTGTAATATTTTTATTAGTTCATACTGCATTGATGATTAAGAAAATGATTTGAACAATACTAATCCTTTTTTCTCTGTTTTCATTGTATAATATGATCATGGAAGCAATGGAAATCGGTTTTTATGAAATTGTATTATAATTTTATTTGTTTTCTGGCTCTTACGATTGAACCCAGTAATGATTGCTGTTTTTCTGTGACTGTAATTAATGGTTGCAAATATAGGCCTCTACTAATTAATTTGTGGACTGATCATGAACTCAAGAGTATGATCGATCAAGAAAGTTGAAATGGTTTTGACATTTGGTGCAATAATGATGTATCAATATGGGTGACAACAAAAGCTGAAAAGGACCTCTGAAGCATAATTTTATGCTGGGGAGAGATGAGCTATTAGGAAAAAGCACATACATGAATCGAAATTTTCTTGCAAATTTTTTTACAATAGTATTGTATAATGTATAGCCAAGTGAATATATGTCAAATCAGCTCGTTTAACACTCAATATTTGTTATAAGTTATTTTCTCTCTCCATGTATATATACATGAAACTATAATTTGTGCAACCATATTTTAATTTCCGTATTGGGACAGATAGTAATTTATTTCTCCGGCCCCATTAATACGTTTGGATATATATGATAGAAAATTATTGCAGGTTACACAAAATTAAGAATGGACAACATGAGCATGATTTTTAGTGATTAAAATTTACAAGTACAAAATAAAAGTTTTGTGAATTTTTTTACTTCCATGGGCCACCAGAATGTGGGTCGTCTTAGATGAGTCTTGTGAAATCAGATTTGTACAAACACTCGAAACCACAAACATTAAGTACTATTACATAATTATGTTTAAAGAATTTTATTGAGTTAAAATCCTAAATTAATAAATGTCTGTGGAAGGATGGGAGCTAGCTAGTCACTGACATGCACACATGAGGCCTTAATCATTCTCACCTTGAGTTACTAATTGAGACTCACCAAAGTATATGCAAATTTAACTTGACACGTTGCAAATTAACACTCAAACTTGTCTTGATAAATTAATGGGCGCGCGCCTACTCAGATACGATTTGATTATATATTGGTTGAGTCTCAGTCATTAACTCTATAGATAAAACTCATTGCTATCTCTCTCTCTCTACATTAGGAGAGAATGATCTAAATTTTCAAGAGAAAAAAACATGATGAATAACAAAGACATAAGGAAAGATAATACAATCCAAGAGAAAAACATAAGATGAGATACGATCATTTCAATGAGAGAAATCAGTCTCTAGTAGCAAATTTTGCCAATATTTTAGTCGTATCTTAACAATTATTAACTTATAATCTTTTCAGTAGACAGTCAAATTCAAATTATTTTTCACGTGGGTAAAAAGATCAAACTATATTTACTTAAGAGAAGTTTTAAACTAAATTATCTCCCATGATCATTGCATATGTTAAGCCTACCACTGAATGAATGTGGAGTGAAGTCATCCATAGATATATGTAATTGCAAACCCTACAACACAAGGTCAAGTGATATACTCATGGAGGAAGAAGGATTAGTGAGTTGAGCCACATAAATTAGAAGATGAAAATGTCGACCGTTAGTTTTATGTTAAAAAAACCAAACTTTTTAATTGAATTAATTAATACACACATTTTTGTCACTTACATATAAGAATGTTGTATCATAATCTAAATCTTGAAATAAATTTGAAGGTCGTTCTTATGTCAGTGTCATTGCATGCATGCATTGAATAGAAGAAGAAGAATCAATCAAATAATTTGGCAAAGGACTATACATTCGATGCAAGAGGTTTTGGAAAACAGCTATGGCTAGGGTTTTGGTAACATTTAATATATATGAGAAGGTTTTAAGCTAGAAGATAAGAGAGTTGATATATAAAAAAGGAAAGATAGAATAGGTTTGTACCTGAAGAATAGGGACCTCATTTAGCACAAGGACATGAACCACCGAGCTGTCATTCCTGCTGTGACAAGGATAGACTATCCATATATTTGGGATCTTTATTTTTAATATACAACAACATTTAATTATTTGAATCGTGTCTTGTAATAAAAGAAGAAATAAAATAACGTATACATTGTTTGTTTTGCTGTGACAATATATCATTTATATAGTACTTGTAGTACTTTGTATCGGTATGTCTTCCCTATAAAATGAAAATTAGCATATATCATGTATTATAGTTTGTTCGTGTATTTCATGTCTCAACATAGTCACGACACATTTATGGACACAAAACAAGAACACAACACGTTTAACACGATAACTAAATGCGTTGTGCAGATATGACACGATACGACACAAACACGACCCGACATATATATTCTACACGATACTGTCTAAAATGTTTAACACGTCACCGCCCTACACATTTGACACCTTATTATGATTCATTGTAATTTTATCCTTGATTGTGCTTGTCAGGCGTGTCGTGTGCGTCACAACACAATTAATTATCATACATGAGTGTTTTGGAGGTCCAACACGAACACGACACGATAGCCAAAGTGTGAGCTCAAACACACTAATTTCATATCGTGTTTCATGTTACTACACAAATTGTTAGCACTATCATGTATAATATACAAAAATGACAATGTTTACTACAATTATATATATATATATATATATGTATGTATGTATATGAGTGTTTGTTGGTGGTGATGTTGATACGTGTTTTACCGAGGAAAATAACTAGTGAAAATGTTCCGTACACTCGTTGATGCCGTTTGTGCGTGCAAATTGCTCTAATTCCATCACGTGATCGAACCTGCAAATAATCGTTATATTGTAGCAATTTCGGTTTATATGATGTACGTGTGTGTGCGTATATGGTAGTAGTTAGCATTTATTTTCAAGAAATCAGCGACATATATGGTAGTGAGTCACATGTAAAAGAGGTCTGTAATGACAAGGGTCCCAAGCGACTCAATAGGCCAGAAATTTCCAATAGCATTGGGTTCAAATTCAATTGAGCCATGGTCCAACTCGTGACCCGTCTCTGGTTCTTGCTCACGTGACCTACTGAAGCTGCAGAGACCAGTCCCCACAGCTTAATTTGTTTGCAGATCCACCAATATGTATAATAAAAGCTCTTTCTATGTCACCACTTGATTGAAATTGATTTAACCTCATCGCATCTAGTAAATTTTCACAAGTTTAGGCCATTTTGTTGCTAGTGTATTATTATAATTTGTCTAATACCTATCATGTGTACCCAACAAGTCATGAAACATTTACTTGTTAGCATTTACGTCTGCCATTTGAGGGACCGGACGTATTCCTCACCCGGAAACACTTTCTCTGTCACTAACTATTCATCATTTGTATGTTTTATCAATTTAGTACCATGCTTAATTTTGTAACACCCCATTCCAAATTACATGATCATCATTTTGTCCCATAACGTGCAATTTTCACTTTTTACCCACAAGGCTTGAGTTAAATGATACTCTCGACCTCAGTCCACCATCCACGCGAAACGTATCTAGGTTCATCTCAAGCCTGCACGTGACAGAGAGGGTCAAAGAATCCTACATTGAAAGAATGTGAACTCAGTTACCATTTGAAACACTGATTGATGTTAACTGTCTAATGATATGTCTGTCATATCTCATAACTTAACTCCACCATCCACATGAGGCCTAGATCCGTGCCCAGACTCATCAGTCTTCTCCGACTTCAGTCCACTGTCCATATGGGGTTCGGGTTCGTTCTCTCTTATCCGTTGGTACTCATTTCAATCAACCTTGTCTTGATCATATCTAAATCAAATATAGTATATATATAGCATACACAGCGAGAGTCTCGTGCACCACAGAAAAGCAAATGACTCTCTTAGCATTGCAAAACGCAAATAAAAATGAATGCTTTCTCAACCAAATTGGCTTTCCTACCCCAGTGAGATTTGAGAGTCTTGAGAAGAGTGATAGAGACCTGAAATTTGCTTCTTTATTTATTTAAACTGACAATAACACATGCACTCACTGACTAGCTAGGCCACTTCTGGATTTCAATTAGCAATTCATTGTAATAACTATAATATAATATCCAACACTTCCATTTTAAATACACAGAAAACCATTCCTCATTCTCTGCCTTTACGGAGTCGCATATTTCAGTGGATAGAGTAGAACTAGTAAGAAATTGTTTTGGTATAAAAATATTTATCAAAGAACATGACATAATTATATTTTGTACTTACTTGTAATCATTTACTATAATAATGATGTTACTAAACGTTCTTATTAAATGATTCGATTCACACAACTATCTAGTACTCTCGCTAAATGATCTGACTTACTTTAGTGTTACATATTTACTCGTTTAAGTCACGACCTTGTGACTAAGTTACCCGATTCACACACCCGGTCCACGAGGGATCCGAGTCTCAACCCTCACACCCAAAGAAAGCCATGGGGTCCAAGAAGAGTAGAGAGAGGATGTTTTTTCAATGCATTGTATTGTATTGTATTGTATTGTATTGTATTGCGAGAGAGGTAGGTAGTATAAGTTAATGGTGATGCAGTAGCGAAAACAGAGGAGTGAAGTTGAAGACTACACTTCCTTTCTTTTTCTCTTTTTTTCTCTCTCTCTGCACAGAAAGCGAAGCTTCTCTTTACATCATTACTACTATTGAATTCCTTTTTTCCTCACAATATCTTCCGCAACTTCCCTTTGACCTCTCTTCTCAGTTACAGTCTCACTCCCATTACCAAATACCAAGAAAGCTTCAACTTCAAGAAGCTATGGAGTTTGATCTTGAAAACCCACTTACCAGCTTGGACAACCAGCAACAAGCCGAAACCATCCCAGATCTTTTCGCAGCTGAATCTGATCACATGCCTTCGCAATCCTTCTTGGCCACCATTAAAAACAGTGACTTTCTCGTCTCCTTCCGTCGCGACGCCATTTCTCTAATTTTACAGGTCTGTGTTGCTCGGAATATATATCTGGTCCTCTTCTTTACTTGTGCTCTGTTTTGATCTTTCTTTACTTCTCAGGCTCAGTTCTCTTCCAATCTTGATCCCTTCATGTCCTATCTCGCTGTCAATTACATGGATCGCTTCATCTCCAGACAAGAAATTCAGGTAACTGGGTTTGCTTTGTTTGGTTGATCAGAATTTGAGAGAAAATAAAAAAAAGGAAACTTGAAATATTATAAGATTGCTTTTACTGCAGCAAGAAAAGCCATGGGTGCTTAGGCTTATTGCAATCTCTTGCCTTTCTCTGGCTTCCAAGATGAAAACCATTCCTCTCTCACTCACTGATTTCCAGGTAATGCTAACTAGTACTATCTTTAACCAAATCCACTGCCAAGAACATGAATGTTTTGTAGTTTTGTAAATTGCTCTGAATTCTTGAAATAAATGAGCAGAGAGATGAAGGGTTCATCTTCGACGCGCAGTCAATTAACCGAATGGAGCTTGTGATTCTGGATGCTCTGAATTGGCGCATGAGATCAATAACGCCATTCTCTTTTGTTCCCTTCTTGATTTCGTTGTTTGAGCTCAAAGACCCACCATTGACCCAAGCTCTCAAAGACAGAGCTTCAGAGATCATCTTCAAATCCCATCATGGTAATTCCATCGAATTCGCCACTACAATCCCATCAGTATCTTCTTTAATGAAACAATTAAGCACTGTTTCTTGACGTTTACAGAAATCAAGCTTCTAGAGTTCAAGCCATCGGTCATTGCAGCATCGGCGCTACTGTCCGCCTCTTACGAGCTGTTTCCGATGCAATTTCCGGCCTTTAAAAGCTCAATTTTGTCCTGTGGATACATAAATCAAGTAAGCAAGTAACTGGGTTTTGTAATTTATATAATCCGATTGTTTTAAGCAACTAATGTGATTGTTTTATAGGAGGGTCTGGTGCAATGCTTTAATGCAATGCAAGAGATGGTTGTGATGGAAGGGTACGAGTCAGTGTTAGAGACCGCGTCGAGCACAAGAACACCAATGAGCGTGTTGGAGACAGCAACGATGAGCATGAGTGGTGGCAATGCGACGCACGAGAAGAGAGACAGCAAGAGGCGAAAGGTGAGTGGTGTGTGCAGTGGGGCAAGGTTCCAATTTTCCCAGATTCAGCACTGTTAGCTGAGCAATGAGCATGATCATGATCATGATTATCAAAGACACAGACAAGCTGGTCCATGTAATGTCAGTCCCATTTATTTATCAGTTATCACTCACCAAAACAGAGAACCCAAAAAAGAAAGAAAA
Organism: Pelargonium nanum; assembly: GCA_036897485.1. Classification (NCBI taxonomy): domain Eukaryota; kingdom Viridiplantae; phylum Streptophyta; class Magnoliopsida; order Geraniales; family Geraniaceae; genus Pelargonium; species Pelargonium nanum. The sequence continues at coordinate 10,240 of JAYMTF010001986.1, read as the reverse complement.
GAAAAGGCCAGTAAAGTTGTGAATAGCTCTGTTTTGAAGCAGAGTCATAAAAATCAATGTACCCTCCTCTGCTTCTCTCATTCTCTCTAACCCAAAAAAATAAATGATTTTTTTTTTTTTTGTTATGTTATTTCTGGTTAATGGGTGTTTAGGAGCTGGGAGGACAGAGACAAGACCATGAATGGTGAATACATATTTGTTTTTTTTGGGTGTTTGTTTGGTTATGTCTCTTGCTTGGTGGCAGAGCAATAGCAATGCTTCAAATTCAAGTATTGTATAAGATAATTGTTTCAGTTTCAACCAACATATTTATATATATACAAGAGAGCTTTGGTAAAACAAGAAAATGGAGAATTGGCGGGAAGGAAAATAATAAATGTGGGGTTGAGAGAGAGGAGGTAACGTTGAGGACACGTAGCTTTCTTTGAGGATTGTGGGATCTCTGTCCAAGGTATACGCCATTTCATGTGCTTACAAAACAAACTGGTATGTGTAGAGATGTGCCCTACCCTACAACCTTAAATATATGACCTGTTCAAGAACTAAACAACAGTTTAGGAATTAGGATATGGTTTTAAGTTTGTTTTTTTCCTCCTTGAAACTAAGAGCATGCAAGAAGATGAAGAATCAAGAAGAGAAAAGAAGGTTATCTATAACTGGAATCATGTGCTCACTCAATTGTTTATATGATGTTGGAGAAAGAGAGAAAATTAAAGAAATGTATAGTAGAGGTGAAATGGTAATGGGCACTGTGCATATCCTGGCAGGCCACACCAGATTTGCCAAATGGTGTCAGGTCAACCTTAGACAAGTCTTTAGGTAAAAACTCTATCACAACAGTAAAAATCTTCCATGCACATGTAAACATCAATCTATCATTATGGCAAATGTAATTTTTTTGGTATAAATAGTTGATTGCAAATTCACTGGGAATTAGAAGCAAACAGGTAATGGAAATGTGCACAAAAAATTGAAGTGAAGACCTGTAACTACTATCCAGTCACCTACCATAATTTCATATTTCCTTCAATTTGATTGTGTTGCCACTTAATCTGGAATATTGTTCAAGAACAAATAGTTTGATAAGTTGAAGAGTGTATACTAAATGTGTTGCAGGATAATAATACTCTTTTCGCGTCAAAATATTGTTCACTCTCTCAATTTCATGAAAAATGAAGATGAATATTTGTTGGGAAAAGAACAAAGGAATATGCACAGATTAAAAGAACAAGGACAAACAGATAAATAATAGGACATTTAACTGAACACCGATTGATTTTACTCCAATTCAAAGGGAACTGTACTAAGCTGGCCACTAACCATTAACCAAGTTCTGTAACACACTAACATTACCTCATCCACTAATCTACTTAGTCATAGATACTAATGATGCTGTACAATAAACGATAAATTAAATCAATGAATGACTATTTAACACGTAGCGATCAAGCACCACGTCTACTCTTTCTCAAAAGACCAAGCTCCTCAACGATGATAGAGATTCCTGAATTACTAATTAAGAAGCGCGTATATAGAACAGAGAAAAAGTCTCTCCTCGCTCAAGATGGCCTGCCCAAGCAAACATGCGGGACGAATACGAGAACCCCAAACGGAGGCAGATCCCAACGTCCAGCGGCCTAAACAAATCTCGAACTCGTTCGCCCAAGTCACTTTGGCCTCCCCCGAATTGAACCTATACACAAAGGAACCTCCATTTGGGGCCAAAGAAGGTTGCACATGTTACCCCAATGGTGCAACCAGTACCCCCAAAAGACACCTCCAATTGAGACCAAGAAAAGGCACACACTTGCCCCAATGATGCTCCCGATGCTCCGAAATTGCCTTCGATCACACTAAAGGCATCTTGTCCAGGACCAAGAAAGGGCGCACATGTTGTTCCGTTGGTGGTCTCTTTCCCCTTTTGCGTTACACCGTTTCACCAGCAATGCCACAACCCAGTCCCATATTGCTCAATTGGTGTTACGTGTTGCCCTTTTGCGTTGCACTGTTTCACAAATAATGTCGCATTATAATCCTTATTTGTTCCATTTGGTGCTTTGCGCTACCCTTTTCGTAGTGCACTGTTGCACTAGCGATGACACAACATTGTTCCCTAGCTACACACGAGTACCTACGCTCGCTCCCGCCCGCTGTTAGACTGTTACACCCCTCGCACAAGCAACCAAAAACTTATCCATTACCAATAGTCAAAAGACCTTGAGAGAGGATCGTTACATAAATAGAATGAAGATTAGAATTAAAAGAAAAATGTTTTGATTGAGAATATTTGAATTGAATTTTTTATTATTATTTTAAGATAATAACATAATCGAAAATAATCGTGAACTAATATGAACTCAACTTGAATCGATTGTTTTTACTCCATATAAGCTTTTTATTTTTTACTCATAAACAAATTGAAGACTAGTTTTTTTCTTGTGTATTCATATATTAAAATGAAACCTATCATTACATTAGGTCGACCAACTAGTATAATGAGAATGATCAAGATATAAATTAGGGTCATGGTCGACCAAAAAGTATTACAGTAATTTTTTTTAATCATCTTCATGGTGAATAGAATTCCCAAACAAGCCCTAATTAAGTTCACGTCATTTCATTACTTAATAATTAGTTGGTTAGGGCTGATGAAACCATAACTAGATTTAGAACTCCAGCATCACGTATATGATCAACATAGAAATGTAATTTTATTTATTTAAAATGTACTCCGAGACATATATCAACTCAACCAAATGAACCATCAAAACACACTATAAGATAAGAAGCAACCCAAAAGATATGACCTAAACATAACCATATGTATATGATGTTTTAGCTTCCTGGAAAAAAAAAAAGATGACCCGGAAGATCAATATTGCCAATTGCCATCACCATCAAACAAAGCCCATGGAGCTGTTATTTGAAATGTTGGCTTCTCCCATAAGCTCCCCAGCTCTATAAACGAATCATATTCAAATAGATCCATCGTATTCTCCATATCCACCACTTCATTACTAGTACTCGTATCAATATCGGACTGATCAATACTTGAAGATGACCACGACGAATACGACAGATTTGACACTTGTGGTGATGATGATATTGGGATCATTCCTTCGAACTCCAAGTCCACTGTGTTTGATGGTTTGTAATTAGTCTCCGCAGGAAGTGTTTTACAATCATCAGAAATTTTGGGCAAATTTTTGTTCAATGTCTTAGCTCCTATTAATGATGTTGTTGTTGATTTATGCGTCGTCTGCTTCCTGAAGTGGGTATTCCAGTAATTTTTTATTTCATTGTCGGTTCTTCCGGGCAATCTTGACGCAATTACGGCCCATCTGATTCAACAATAAATTAAAAGATATATGAGAATATTAATTGGCTGGCTTGAAGTTTTAATAAAGTAACACTGAAGATGCTTAAAATCTATGATATATATGAAGTATATTATCCTTAATTAAGTAAACCTAGATTTATATATATATATATATCAAACAAAAGTTGCTGAAGATTCATACTAAATTGTAGAATATGTTAAACATTTCACTAATTAATTTATAAAAAACAATAATTGATGCTTGATTTCATGGGAGGAGTTGTGTTTTAATTTGCTGTTCAAGTAAACTATGTTATACACTACAGTCTAGCTAGAAAACCTATAGGTAGGTTTTACAAAAGCAGTTGCTTGCCATATTATCAAGTCGGATTAGGCCATAAAAGTTGGATTTAGTTTTGTATTTATTAATACAAAGCAATGAAGATATGTATATGTGTGTATATATTTATAATCATATGCTCTTTCATGAGGAGGCCGACTAAATATATATATTAGCACAAAGAGTTCCATTTCTCAAAATATATATTTTATATCAAAATTATTGGCATCTATATCTTCTCCTCGATATAACTAGTTTTAAGTTAATAGGCACAAATCAAAACATATGACATGTATAAATTTATGTCATGTTTGTTCCTAATTTAATATGGCCGGTTAATTAATCGTATATTAATATATATTGTTGAGCTGAAGATATATATGATTTTCAAGTAGTAATTATAAGTAATTACCGATTTCCGATTTGTTGTTGCATCTTGATTATGATTTCCTCTTCTGCCTTACTGAAGTTTCCATGCCTAATATTGGGCCTCAAATAATTCATCCAACGAAGTCTACAACTCTTTCCAGATCTCGACAAACCTGAAATATAAGAAGAAGATTAAAGAGAGACGATCAATTGATATAAATCTTACAATTTAACTCAGCAAGAAATCATTTTGTTTAGTTAAGAATTCCCACCAGCGAATTTGGCCATATAGTTCCAGTTCCAAATGCGATATCGGTTAATGTAAGCTATCAACTTGTGATCTTCTTCGGGACTCCATGTGCCTCTCTTCAATGTAAAATCAGCCGGAGCCCTCCCCATCTCTGCTAAGTATCCAATAAATATTCTTGAAACACTTGATCAGTGGGTTGAGATATATATATGCAACATAACATAAATACAGCAGGTACTTATATATATGACGATTCCAATGATCAGTACTAGGGTACGGTGTTGACTGTTGAAGGTCTACGAACAAACGTGTTGATTTACTAACTGCAATGTTTTTCAACAGACGAAGCTACCTTGTTAGACACTACATGAGAGAGGCTCTGGTTCCTCAATGAACATCTATAAACAATTGTTTTCAATTCCAACCCTTATTTTAATGCACTACGATCACATCATATTTATATATATTTGTATTTTTTACTTCATGTAATAGATTCAGTTCCCTCTAGCTTTCCACAATATCTATTTGTTTAGATTGATCTGGTCGTCGTTGCTCACATATATGGTATATTATTTGAGCTTCATATGGTATACATCACTTTGTGTATATATATATATATATATATATGTTGCCCAAATTGATATATACAAGAAAGAAGTTTCAAGCAAATGTATTTACTATTTACAAAACAAAACAAAAATAGTGGCATTACATGCAATGAATTGGATGGACAATGTTGACTGTCAGCATACATGAATCTATATGGGTTTCCTCGTCTTTATAAATATGGATTTACATAATTTTTTACTGGTAATTTATGTTTTTGCATATTGAAACTCCAAATTAAATCCAAAATCTTTCCAGAAGTTAAGAACGTTCAACAATCAACAAAGAGAGGCCAGCTTGTTCATACCTCTAATGATCAGTATGTCAGGGTCACTATCTTCCTGTACGTGGCTTATGCTATACATATTGATGGCGGTTTTCTTCACTATGGTAAAAAAAAACAATTTGACTTCTTTCAAGAGTGACACGTCACGAAACGAAACTTTAAATTTCTTGAGTTTCGGCAACTGAAGTAAACGACGAACACACGCGTGCGTGAATTGAAATTAACCCCGATATGAGAAGAAATACTTTACCAAATGAATTCAGAACACTACTAACGAAAATGTAAAAATGTCCAGCCCTAATTCCATCAACAAAAGATGTATTTATACTTACAACCGAGTGATAACGTACGTGACAATTAATGAGGGTAATTGATGACCACAATGATCACTAGTGTAGAAGAAATTAAAGGGGTTTATCATGAGTCCGGCGGATGGAACAATATGAACATTATCTTGGGAGTGTTGAAGAAACGATGGTGTTGTTAGGAGGTAGGGGGGCTTTATAACTCGTTAGGAGGTAAGAACTCCTCATATATTCATGAGAATCATCTTCTTAGAAGTCATAGGTATCGTCTTAGAGAAGTGTAGGATCCCGTCATTTCATTATCTCAACTGAATGACGTGTCAACTAATTAATTTGACACATCAATAATAATTATCACATCAAAACTTAGTTGATCCACAATTTGTCAAATGGCCGATACGTCATCTCATCAATCTTGCGTTCCACTCTATAAATACACGAGAACGTGGTAAGTTCTTATATGTTGATTGTCACTTGTTTAAACCTAATTTTATAATATGAAAATATAATAATCAATATACAATGTAGATAAATTGTCATAATTTGAGACAAATTGCATTTTCCATTTTCGATTATTTGTTACATATGTTTCTCGTAAACTTTCCCATTAAAATGAAAAGGATATATGTAGCCTTTTTTGTTGTTGTTGTTGTTGTGGTGCCTTGTTCATTGTGCTTGCCTCTTAAAATGAGTACATATTATATTAATTCGTTACATCTACTAACTTATATGTACTTAGGGCTTGTTTGGTAACACTACTCAGAAGCCAAAAGGAGCTTCAAAGCTACTTTTAGAAGTCACACGTGTTTGCTAAAATAAGTTGGTTGAAGCAAGTGAAAGTGCTTTTCTGTCATGAAGCAAAAGCAAACAAAATTTGTCAAGTTATTCTTTCAACTAATGCAATAACAATAAAATGACCAAAATGTACAAGAAAATAATAATATTTTCTAAAACAAATATTTAATTATATAATATAAATTTATTATATAAAAGGAAACTATATTATTCATATAAATTGAGTTCTTTATGTTGAATGATTTTTTTTATGTATATATATAATGGGCTGTTTTTTTTTTTTTTTTACTTCAAAATGGGCTTTTTTTCCTTTTTCTTTTTTTACATCCAGAACCTAGTACTTGTCCAACCCAATCCATTTGATTTCAACTAAAAAAACCCTAGTGCTTTTCTTCTTACCCTTTTTCATTTTGCAGCCACCATACTTATTCCAGCAATTCAATATGGCAAGATTTATTCCGATTTCAAATTTGAGGGTCTTCATTTTTCTATGTTTTCTTTTCTTTTCCATTTATACATGGGCGTAGTTGGCCTGCTGCTGGGCACATTGGCGAGCTCGTGTGGTGCTTGCTATGGAGGTTGAACTTTTTTATAAGGGTGCTCGGTATTTAACTGTTAAAAAGTAAGGGTATATTTGGAATGACAAATTGTTTCTCTTCCTACTTCTGCTTCTGAATCTGATAGAAGCTAAAAAAAATTGCTTCTTGCAGAAATGCAATTATGACAAAAGCAACCCAATAGAGGGTTGAAAGCAAACAATGTTATGTACTTTCCTCTCTGTAATTTTTTTTCATGTCAATCTGTGAATGGATGTGTCAGGGCTTTTGGCACTCTAGTAGTGTTACCAAACAAGGCCTTAGAATGAAAGATTTGCTTGTGAAAAGCAGCAGCGCACACAAAGAACAAATCTACATTACAATGTGATTTAACCAATGCTTTGTTTGAATAGACTGATCATCTAGAATCTATATTGTGTGATCTGAACGTCCAGATCCTGATCAGACTATAGAATCACAATAAGATTCCTAGTTCAACACCTCAATCACGAAGAACCAGAGCACAAAATGGTTTCAACAAATTGAAATGACAAGACTATGAAATTAGGAAGCACTAGAGATCCTGAGCTCTAGATTGGAGTTGAATATGAACAATTAGAGCATACAAGAACACATTCCAAATGAAATCCTCGCAATTCAGTTAAGATCGCAAAATATATAAGCTAAATTCACATCCACAAACTACAAAAAAAACTTACCAAAATGCTCATTAACAACGAAACTGAAATAATGAAGATAAAGCAAGAAATGAATCTAGTTGATAGCTACCTTGCAAGCAATCACAATTCTCGGCCTCTTTGCGAACAACATCGAGAACGGAATCGATGAGCTCAGCGCCCTCCGTGTAGTGACCTTTGGCCCAATTGTTCCCGGCGCCGGATTGGCCGAAGACGAAGTTGTCGGGCCTGAAGATCTGGCCGAAGGGGCCGGATCTGATGCTGTCCATGGTACCAGGCTCGAGATCCATGAGGACGGCGCGGGGGACGTAGCGGCCGCCGGAGGCCTCGTTGTAGTAGACATTGATGCGGTCGAGCTGGAGGTCGGAGTCGCCGCGGTACCTGCCGGTGGGGTCGACACCGTGCTCATCGCAGATGACTTCCCAGAACTTGGAGCCAATCTGGTTGCCGCATTGGCCTCCCTGTACATGCAAGATTTCTCTCATGGCTGGAGATTTTGGAGAAGGAAGAGAAACAGTTAAGATTTAAGAAGGTGGAGGAGAGTGAAGGTGTGGGCATGGACTTAAGTCTCAACTAACTGAACAATGGGCGCGCACGTTAAGGCGGTGAGCTCCCACGTGCGTCACCGTTTCAGTTTTATTTTTATTTTAATTTTATTTTGTTTTAATATTCACCTGATTCCAGATCTGATTATCAATTTGCAGAACATGACAGATTGGGCCGCGGGAGGGGCCCAAAACTGTACACCAATCTGACATTTGTTTTCGCTGTTTTCTACCGTTTGTCCGTATTATTTATTTTCACTTGGATCCAGGATTTTTTTTTGGAGTAATTAACTGTGCTCCATTGATTTTAGACAGAACTTTATTTGATAATGGTCCCACTTTGCTTTATAATACTCCCTCCGTCCCAAAATAAGTGTCATGTTTCTATTTTTTGCAAAAATTAAGGATTACCAAAAAATTTAATGTGTTTTCAATATTACCCTCACCTTCCCCCTAAACCCATATGCAGTTCAGATCTGCCCATGTGCACTTCATAAGTGATAAGGGTAATATGCGAAAAACAATAATATAATAACCTAAAAATAGAAACATTTTGGGACAAAAAAGTTAGACAAACATGACACTCATTTTGGGACGGAGGGAGTAATATATATGTGGAAGCAATTCGACGCATGCAGCCGTCTTACATGTAAAACACGTGGCAAATTGTGATTTGTTCAACGTGGATAGTACACATTATTTGAGCAGATTGGGATTTTCAGCCGTGTGAAGCAGTAGATATATTCTTGGGTTAGATGTAATCAGCCAGCGGCTACATACATTTGACATGCAGTAGGTGCATGCATGAATCATTTTTCTTTTTAATGGGGCTAAATTAGTTGCAATTATGTAAAAGTTAAATAGAACATATTTAATATTTTTGGAACTTTTGTCTACCTTGACTGGTCCAGCAAACAAGATTAATTGAACAACTAGTAATCAAGGATTTCATTACTTTTGGGGATAGAACCTTAAAGATTAATTTCTAGTTATGATTCTCTTGCCCTAAGATGAAAAATACATGCTACATGCTCTGATGTTACAGGAGCTATACAAAACCACACAAATATTAGCCCTGGTGTAACAATTAGATTCTCAAAATCAAAGTACTGGATCTTTAGAAGCATGAAAGAGTTCACTCGTCTTCTCTCATGTAAGGAAAAAAGAAATAGGGCTGAGCATAGACAAAAAGGCATTCAAAGGAGCCATATTACATTCTTTCTTTCATTTGTATAGCTGAGCACAGACAACATTAGCAAGCTCTCAAGGTGCAGCACTAGTGATCACTGAAGTTGAGAGTCAGTGCAGTACCTCTTGAAGTTCAAAGACTCGTCCATCAAAAATTCACTGCAAAACAAGACCAAGTTACTACGGCAAAATTAAGCATGGGGATCTGAACATGTTGAAACTGCTAATAATTCAAACTCACAGTATGCGTTCAGCCATTTCTGATACTTCCCATCTTGGACTCCATGGATAATCTTTCAGAGAAGGTGATGTGAGTGGAAACCCTTGTGAGTTGAAATGCTACAAATCAAATAGATAATGTTTGATCCATAAGACACTTCTTACATAAGCCATCTCATTTCTAGGTGCCAAATCAGTGGTTGAACTCTACCTACACAAAATTCCCTAATTTATTTTTGCAGATTTTGAAGACCAATTGGGCAATTGACAAAAACAACGGTGCTGCTAATTCTGGCTAGGATTGGCTGACTTAAGTTCACAATGTACCACTATCACCAGCACTAACAAGATATCAGATAAACTTGCATTTCCTACAGGTACGTGGGTGCTAGCATTCTCCACACTTAATATTGGACAAAAGTACATTGGCCAAGAATGCTTTCACCAACTGTTTTGGCAACAGGTATTAGACATTCATTTATGCCACATTCATTTTTTAAGAGGCAAAAAGGAACTGATGGTGTGGGAACTTTTTCGAAGCTCCTTTGGTATGGATTAGATGGTGTGAAACCTATACCCAAACTCCCAAAGGACAAATTACAGAAAGAGAAAAACAGAAGGGTGTGTTGCCAAGGGGAAAGATGAAGTAGAGAACATAGCACACAGTTGAGGATAACGCCTTTTCTGACAGGAAGCAAAGACCACTTTATTTTTCTAGGGACAAAGAGATCCCAAAAGAATTTTGCATCTGTATGTGCAGGGGTTGCTATATAATGCAAATCTA
>JAYMTF010001985.1:0-20267 GCA_036897485.1 Pelargonium nanum | reverse complement strand
CACGACCTCCTACGTGAAGATGTGTGTCATGACCATTGCGCCACCCCCTAGGGGGCTTTGGTCTCCACCATTACACGCTACTTTCTGGACCAAATGGCTCAGTGGTGTTTGGCTCATAGCATTAGTTTTAAGCTGCGAAAGTGGGTCATTTTCAGTAACTCAAGGCTAGGCCATCCCTACTGCCTTCATATTTGGAAGTTATGGTGTTTCACACATGACCAGATAAAGACACTGGCAAGATTTTAAATACACCAACTGCAGTAAAAGAAAAAATGATGGCAAATAAAAAGATGTATGTTTATGTTTTTTCTTGGTGAATAAAAGAGCAATGAAAAAATAAACGTCACTATTTTTCTCTACTGAGATTGGTGAATGGAGTGGGATGAAATAGCCTTTTAGGATCACCCTACAATCAACCCCTTTATCGTAGGTCAAAACTCATTCAGAAGAAATATTTTAGGGTTTAAGCATATATTAAAATGATATCTTTTGAAGATTGGAAAATTATCAGGGAGCTCTCTTGCTTGAGAAATGCCAAAAACTAACCTCAATAAGAACTAAGAATCTGCTGGCGTTAGAAATTTTAATATCCAATCATGAGAATCTCCATAAAATATGGTAGTGCTCGTTGAAAATATTGCTTTCATGATTTATGGGTAAATCCTGGCATTTCCCAGCTAAGGGCGGTTCCTGGCATTTCTTCAAACTTAAAGGGAGGTCATGGATGGAAGTCTACTCAAAACTCTATAATTTCCAGATTCTCCTCAGTTAAGACACGGTTAGGACAAATAACTAGAGTTTGTACTCTATGAAAAAGTAGTAAAATCAGCAAGTGTCACTACTCACCTGATCCAAAGGATCTGTAAGTTCAGAGAACGCGTTGGCCAGTTCACGGCCACAGATGAAAAGTTCAAATCTCTCAGTCAAGCCTGCATGGCTAGATCAGAGGGATTAAGAGTAAGATGGCATGTAGCACAAACTAATACAGAGATGTTATTACGTACAACAACAAAAAAGCTATTTCCCAAACAATAATATTAGGTACAGAATGAATTTTTATCATGCATAGAAGTACTCACGACAGCCGTACATGCCATTTCCCAAACAAAGGGCCGGCTACTTAGATATCTCAGTGCATAAGAGATTAGAGAGAGAAACAAACCACAGTAACATATAACCATACTATATTTGTTAAATTTCTAATACCTTCTGTGTGGTTTGGCAAGAGGAGATATCTCGATAGGATAGTCCAAAACAAACGTGGGTTGCAGGAGCTTTGGTTCTACAGCAATCTCAAACACCTGAAAAGGTTATACAAAAAATTGTTCATAACTAAAGAAAGAGAGCATAGAATGAAAAACCGCACAATGTCCAAATAAAAAAGAAGTTAGCAGTTTGACCAATATACTATGCAATACCAAAAACCTCAAACTATAACTAAAAAACCAAACAAATAAAACATGCATGTGGGTTGTCCTTCCATGCACATGCAACTGGAAAAGTATGATAGCCAGATGAACAGAGACATGTATTAACCTCATTAACAAGGTGGCCTATAGATGGGCAAGCTTTAATGGAAAAATTATCCTTGCTATCATGGCCAAGCCCAAGTGCCTTCAGAGTGACTTCTTTAGCAACTTCGAGGTCATTACCCAACTCCTTAAAATCTATCCCAGTAGCTTCTTTAACAAGATTGTGCATGGTTTCCCTCCTCCAAGGTCGCTCTAGACATATCTCCAACCCCTGCATGGATGTATTACAGCTGTTATTGACAACAAATTTCACATAACTTTACGCATTTGACACATCATTGCCTTTAATGCTCATAAGCAAGAACTGTCTAAGACTAATGGAACTCATAATTCCTGGCGTATTGTGATTAAAACTAAACTGTAGCAGTTTCAATAAGTGGCTAAAATCTGGTATAGCAGTGCAGTGATTGAAGTTTTAACAACTTAGAATACATTGCAGTCCATGCTTCATTAGCTATTGTTTTAACAAACAAGATCTTCTTGCAAAGTGTGTTCAATTTGTGAAAAATTCGCTTCCTTGATTGATCTTGATGATTCTCGTTTGATCTCTTTATGAATGATATCATCAATTGAACTTTAGCATTTATAGAGATGCTAATTAGTTTGAATCTAATACTAATTTAAAGTTTATTCTAATTAGATGTTTTCATCTAATTAGAACTACATCATCAACATTTTCCATTAAATTGAAGCATATGAATCAAATTAATGCGAGAGCTTGAATTTTTTTTAACACTTATTGCAGCTATTAGAGGCGATCAGAGGTGATTTTGGTGGCGGATGGCTGCGAAACTTCGTGATTTGAGTTGTCATTGTCATCTAACCATAATGATGTCAAAGACCAATGTTGAAAGTGGTGATAAAATAGAGCTGGCCGATTTGGGCTTGAGGGCACGTGACCCAATTGTGAAACCTGCCTCTGTGGTCACCGCTCCACTTGCATAAGGGCATTCTAAAAGTGGCATGCGTGTTGAAGGAAAAATACCAACACGTGAGGGGAAGTGTTGATTTAAAAGGCCCATGTGAAACTCGTGAGTGAGGGGGAGTGTTGAAAGTGAAGTCTCACATGGATAAAATATGAAAGATTTGAGCTATATATAAAGGTGTCAATGAGACCCTTTGAACAAGGTTGACCTAATATAGGGAGCCACGCCTAGCACTCAAATGAAAGAGAGATTGGCAAGGAGGGCACTTAGGGAAGACAACCACGCGGGTGCCACAAGAATGTCAGTTGCAGGTAGAGGACCACTGGAGCATTGTTGAAGGAAATTGCAAAAAAGGTGCTGAAATAGAAAAGAAGACCACCAATATATATCAATCACTAACACCACCAAATACTACTCCCTAACTAAAATTCGAAGTTAAAAGATAAGATTTTCACCAACATGAAAGTTGTTCAAGAAAAAAGAAATTTGAAGAATAGCAACAATTCAAAAGAAAGCTAAATGAAATTAAAGTAATAGGACTAGTTTGTTTATGATAGTCTCTTGAAGATTCCATTATTCTGGTGATAGCCCAAACCTACTAGTCCGGCCTATAAATTCTCTTTCTTTTGCTTTCATCAAGGTTCAAATTTATATTTTTCTGGTCTTTTTTTTTCTTTCTATGCATGCAAAAGTCCGTACTTGCATGTGAGGGAGACTATCTCATAAACAAACTAGTCCTAGCATTTTCTTTCTATTTTTCATATGTGGAGGGCAAACAATTGAAGATCCACCAAAATAAATAAAAAAATAAGCATAATTATCTTTTGATACCAAGTTCGGCTCCTTTCTTCTGCGGTAACATATAAGAGAACTCAGAGCTCTCCTCGTAAGAGTCATGCAACCACCGTAACTTAATTTTCACTTGTCTCTAATCATGTTAGAGATGATTGCTTCGAAACGCCAATTCTAATCTAATTAGAATTATATCTTCAACAAGGTGCATGGATATATCTAAATACCAAAAGGTGCAGTGAGTTAAATTTCTATCCCACTAAAAGCTCCATTCTTTTTTTACTAACTCCAGCCAATGCAATAAAAATGGATGTATCTAAAGGCAACATTAAAAGGATCAGAAGTGCATTTACCTGGTAATCAATAGTAAGCTTCCCTTGAACTGCAAGAGCACAACGAGTGACAATTTCCTCTGCCATGTTCATCATGCTTTGGTAGTCTGAATATGCCTCATACATCTAAAGATCAAACTAATACAACTACCAATTAGAACTTCCATAAGAATTAAAATAATTCACCTGATGATTTTGCATTCAACTTAGTATCATGTCCAAGACCAAGCAAATGCAATATAAACAAATCAGTTACCTCTATAGTGGTAAACTCAGGATTATGACGAGTTGAAAGGCCTTCATTCCTGAATATCCGGCCAATCTCGTAAACTTTTTCGAAACCCCCAACCTGTCATCCGGACACAAATATTATTCTAGACATGAAGTGCAAAAAAATTCTCAGAACTTTGTCAGCTACAAGATATAAGAATATTAGTGCAAAGCATAGTCAAGAATCAATCTTTTATAAGCAGCTGCTGGCACATTAGTTACTGATTATACATGTGAAAAATTAAACACTCATAACCATGTCTTGGGATAAGTTTATCCAGATTTATCTAGTTGGGGCTGAAAAAAAGCTATATTGATCCCATCAATAAGACACCTATATTCCGAACAGTCACTCTGGCACTTATAGAAGATAATATGAAGGAAAGCATATTCAAGTGAAGGATCATGCTCAGAAAAGATATCAAGATGATGGCTGCGTTAAAATGAATCATCATGACTCTACAATGAGGATAAAATATTCAGAACAGGGCGTATCAAGTTAGTAAGATACACATAATAAATTAAATAGAATGACATCACTGGAATTCGACAGAAGTGTCAAAGTGTGTCCTGCCTACACCTGGGCACGTGTATGGGAAATAGCTCATATTGAAAGTTTAAACAGTTTGACAAACCAACCAACCAACCGTTCACTAATGAATAGTAAATAAGGTATCAACAGAATATATATCATAGCTTCTAATCAAACATGAAAGCTAAAGTATGAGAATTTTCACCAGCATTCTCTTTAAGTGGAGTTCAGTTGCAATTCTCAAATATAGATCCCTCCCAAGAGAATTATGGTATGTGACAAACGGCCTAGCTTCTGCTCCACCAGCTGCTCCCTAGATACGTAAATCAATTAAGAATCAAGTTTGAGATACAAACAGTAATTGCACATTCTATCACTTTACAATGTGTGTGTGTGTGTGAGAGAGAGAGAGAGAGAGAGAGATTTCAAGCAAAGAGGCATTAATCAATCATGAAAAAAAAATTATAAACAAAAATTGTTCAACAGGTATATAATGTCTTTACATCTACATGCACAACAATCCTTTTAAGAAACAAACCAAAGCATGTTCACAATGAGAAACAGAAACATACTTCAGACTAGCAAGTTGTGGCAGTAAAAAGTTATTGTGCTAGTATTGCATCAAGGTAGCATTTAACTACTACGATTCAGCCTTCTCATGACATGGCATTTAATCACAGCATTAAGTAGCAGAGAAAAAATATATATATGCATATGCGGGTTTATGATATTGTGCAAGTGAAATTTATATCATTGACGTGAATGAATTGTGTTAACAAGTACACTACATGAGATATCCCTTTTTTTATAGGATATTTAGACTAGAAATAAGAAACAAAATAGACTAGGAAATCAAATAAAATATTCATTATTACAATATATTTCTTAATTCTACTAGAAATGCATTTTCAACACTTCCACTCAACATGAAGCATATAAATCAAATCAATGCAAAAGTTTGGATTTTTTTTTCGTTCTTTTTCTATAGAAAAACTTATGCCATTTAGCTGTGTTTAGAAGTGATTTTAGTGACAAATGGTTGCAAAACTCGGTGGCATGTGTCGCCTTGTTGTCTCACCGCAGTGGGGTCGACGGGAGAAATAAAGTTCACCAGATAGAGAGATTGGCAAGGAGATCGCCAGTCACTTTGAGTCAAGAGTGCAGCGAAGATCGGCGGAAAACACACTTTGAGAGGGCCAATGAGAATACCATGTTGGTGTCACTAAAACGAAGGTTATAAAGTCATTGGAACCTCACAAAAAACGCACTGAGGTTGCTAGAGGCCGAAAAAAGAAAATAAAAATTTGGTCCATCATTATCAATACTCAGATTTATTCTCTAACAATAAGAAATCCTTACTCTTGACTCATATGTCAAATCCAAGTAGCCAATATTAAATTATGTTCCTCTATGTCAATGTTGTACATTAATTATGCAACTACTGGAGTTTAGTTTAAGGATCAAGTGTAAGCATAGTTCTACTAAACAATATATGCCAAATTCCAATGGAATCAGTGAAGTTAGAAGATAATAACAAACCTGAAGAACTGGAGTTTCAACTTCAATGAAACCTTGAGATTCCACTGTCTTGCGTATCTCTGATACAATCTACTAAAAAAACGAAATTAAAAGAGCGTTTACAGCATTAGAAATTTTTATTTCTTAGGCACTTATGATCCATCCAGGACAATCCATGAGTTGAGGTAGAGATGGCAATTTCGGGTTCGGGTTGATAAATCCTAACCCGAATAAAAAGGCTTTGGGTTCATTCGGGTTTCGGTCCGCAGGTCAGGGTTTCACTTTTTAAACATACAATGTGTTTATTCGCGCGGGTTTATCCCACCCAAAAGTTGGCGGGTCGGATTTCGTGTGCCCGTGGGGTCGGGTCCAAATTGCCGGCTCTAAGTTGAGGGCACCAAGAGCTTGGAAGTCATAGTACATTGTAGTAACTTAACTGTGTTTATCCACACTTAGCTTTTCTAGAGCTTTCTTTTCTGAGTTTTGTAGTTGGGGTGCAAGGAGGGAAAAAACCCACCTTTGCTCTATTGCGGAACACATCAGCTACTTCAGGATTTGCAATCATATCAACATACCTAAAAATGATAATGTTAAGTACATGAAGATTTAGAAGTAAAGGGAAAATTCCAAAGTAAATTCTTTCAAGCTTAGACTATCTCATAAGACACATTTATTAACTGAACTGCTTTAAAGAAACTCTAACATCTTTATGACTGCCTGGATCAGTAATATCTCCTGAAAAAGGAAAATCTATTTCACTGTCTAATCTTCTAATCATACAGTAACTCACCTTTGTCGGTAGCGCTTATCCACATCTGTTAGACCATGATACTTATCCGGCAGTGGGAGTAGAGATTTTGTAAGAACCGCAAAAGAGTTCACATAAACAGATAACTCTCCTGTAAAATAAAGGAGACGAGATGAATAGAGCAAGGTCTTGAATGGAGCAATGGCACAAAATAGCTAAGATAGTAGCATTAGCAAAAATCAAGGAAAGCGGTCACATCGCGTCCCTACTAAAATATAGAATTTGGGAAATGCAAGTGAAGTTAATCTAAATTTAAAACCTTCCACTGACAAATGTTATCAGAACCGAACTGACCGATTTGATTAATTTGGGGCAGAGCCCGGCCGGATCTGTTTCAAAACTAAAACAGATTTGAAGAAAAAAAAACAGCGCTGAAAAGTAAAAAATCAATTTTACTAGAATAGAAAATAAATAATTACATGGCTTTTTGGACATAAAAGGTCAGGCCAGTTCAAACCTCCCAGTCCAATTTTTATAATATTAGTACTAACAAAAGGTGTGTTGCCATCTACAAATAAGCATTACAACTAACCTTTCTCTGTCCGCTTTATTGAACCACTTGCACCGAGTATATCACCAATGTCAACAAGTGTCTTTAATTGCTCAAATGGATCAGCTAAGAGCTTTGCCTTCTCACAGTAAAGCTGAAACAATAAAATCAAAAAATTCAGATAGTGCCTTGCCTTGCCATACTTTATTTCATACAGAACACAATTCAGGTTGTAGTGGTCTTATGACAATTAACATTGAATATACCATTCAGATAACAATAATTTTTATACCATGAAGATCAAAAGAATTTGGCAGTACAATAAACTCAAACACAACTCAAATAGGAAGAGCCATGACTTTAATGCATCACCTTCAGCCATATTACATGAGAAACAACATTCAACAACTAAACATGACCAACAACATTTTGAAAACTATTGAAATCTGAAAAATATGCTATATTGATGTATTTTGATAGTAGAAAAGAAGCCCTTTATGTATGACGTTACAAGAGTTAACTACTATTCAAATAAGAAATAGACAGTCTACGACATAATCTATGGGAACATTTATCTATTCTAAATAGGGGATTATCAAGAAATCTCATGTATGGTCGGATTCTAAATATTTCAACATCCACCATCGAACTCAATTTGGGACTAAAATTGTCTAGAAAATTCCAATTGAAGAAGTCTATGACTTGTGGCAAATTAAATAAGATGCACATCAAAGAGTGTGGAATTTTGTTAATGTCGTCGCGAGAGATGGCCAATTGGAGGCGCTTCCAATTACCGAATGTGTTTGGATTTTAAAAATATTCCAAGTAAAAAGATGGATGGTCTAGATTGAACATATCCCAAATTAAATGTTGACATCTAAAACATCAAGAAGACACATCATGTCCAAGGTTTTTCTTACTGGGATGGGGTGGTCACATTTTTAAGCTTTGACAAAAAATAATTTCATATAAGTATTGAAAGAGATCCCATCACCGCTGCCCTAAGGCAACAATGTCTAGTAATGGAAGACTATTATGATACATTCAAGAACAAGAAAGCTTTAAGACCATGTAGAAGTCTGAAAATATATGTTATATTGATTTATTTTGATAGTGGAAAAGAAGCTCTTTGTATGGGGCATTATAAGAGTTGGCTAATATTCATATAGGCAATAGATATATCCTAAGGCTTAATCTATGGGAACAATTAAGCTATTCTAAATAAGGCATGATCAAGAAATCCCATATATCATAGGATTCTATAAATATCAACTATAACCAAATGAAGGCAGAAATATGATGGGAAATTAATCATGTGCTCCATCTGCTAACAGCAATTATAACGAAAAAGGCACCCCTGGCTAAACCGAACCAGAAACTCCACTGCTTTGTATGATAATCAGATGAAAATGTAGAATTATTTATGATGAATTTAGAAATTATGTACATTACACAAGATGCTCTGTGACTGCAGCAATAATGTTTCCATGTTGGCTGTTTTGTTGCTAATATTCTTAACTATGAGGTACAAAACCACATAAGTCAATCAATCGAGATAAATCAAACCCTTCATGTTTTAACTCAGTAAATTTTCTTATCACAAAAAGTACATTGATGGCAATATATAGCTTTTCATATCTTACCAAGTGAAAAGACAAATCGACATGTGGCAGTCAGTAGTTATTTATTAATTAGAAGAGACTCCGAATAAGATATTAGCAGCAGCCATGCACATAGGATGCAATATTATATAACAATTGGATCAGTAAAATCATCTCGAGTAACAGATACCAAGAAGCAAAACCAGACAGGTTACCAAGTGGATGAACAAACCTGAATTGTTCCAGAATCATCCCTTAGAGTTAAAAAGGCTAGTTTTCCAAATGCTCTACGAGCCACAATTCTTCCTGATATAGATACATAATCACTTTCAGTATTTGACTCTTCACCATTCCCTAAATCCCTATATATATCTTGGAGCTGACTGGCAGTATGAGTCCGATCCCACTTGTAAGCGTAAGGTTCAAAGCCCTTGCTCCTCAATTCTTCAACCTATAAAATAAGTATATTTACTTTCGTCCAGAGCAAAAGGAAATAATTTGAAAAGAAAAGATATACAATAAGAAAGAAAAACATGTTTCAATAAAATTCTACACCACTAATCTTGCATTTTAAATTATAAATCATTCCACGAAAAAAAGTGAGTCCAACACCATGTTGCCGTTTCACTACATACTCGCACAATTTGGAAGTTCAAATGTTTCAGTCAACCCAGTAAGTGGGAAAATCAGCCACCTCAATAATTAAGGTGTTATTGACTTTATCTTACTAGCATAGAATCATCTAAGACAAAGTTCACAGATATGTGTACTGCAGTGCGGCTTAAGTATTTCATATATATATAACCATACAGATATTCATCAGAAAGCTGAAGAATTCAAATGTGTACCACAGATCTACTAGTTTTGAGACTTCCAACAACCATTTTGGGTGTTTTTCCTTCGTAATATATTTTCCATATTTGTGAAGTGGATAAAAAGGAATGCCTAATGCTGTGGAATTCAATATCTAGGAAACAATCCATTTACAATGCATAAGATGGGTGATTCATCTAGTCAGAGAAAAGGGGCTTATATTTATATCTAGAACAAGTTATCAGTTCAGCGGTGCTGACTATAATTCATAAACTTGTCGAGAAATGAACAAAGCAAAGGTTAGCTCCCACAATTAGACATTCTAGCATTCTACACGTAACATATGATCCCAAATGCACCTTTTTTCACCCCCAACTCCCAAGTGCACTAGTTGAATTGCCTGGAATATATAAAACCGTGTCACATGAATTCAAGTTCAGATGTTATCCTTGGATGTATACAGAAATAACCCTCATCTAATTGGCAGAGATATCACATTACTTTGAAGATATAGTCTTTTTCTCAAACACAAACACTTCAAAACTACCCCGCAGCGAATGGCATAATCTTGAAAAGAAAGCTCGAGACTCAGTCACTGGACAAACATGCCCACAGCTTAAAATAGATCAAATTTAAGTCAAAATTAAGAACTGGTTCATATCAATTCCTCTCCTATGCCCTCACAACCTCCAATTAAATTATTCAGTGTAGCAAATGCCTCTCAAGCCAAGTCCAACTTGTTTCTCTAATCAGCATCTACTCCATCGAAGCACATTTTTTAATTAGTTTCCTGGAAAATCAAGTTCCACTTGCTACTCCAAAAGCTCACTTGGTTACTGAGAAACGAATTAATTGAGAACCGCATTGAAATGATAAGTAAACAATTCACAACTAAATTCATTACCATGCTTGTATTGAGAACGAGCACTCACACAATTGCATTACCTTTTTAAGGCGAATAGCGCGAACTGCTTCGCGGTCCGATGTTGAAGTGGTGGAGGAGGAGCGCCGATTACGGCCATCGGTCCTGGCGGCGGCGGCGGCGGTGGAGGAGGGAGAGCAGCAGTGAACGAGTAGCGTAGAAGAGGCGCGTCTGGTGGCGGTGAGATGAATGATGTGCTTGAAGGGCTGTGAAGATAAGGTCCAGACCCTCATAGCCTCCATGTTTACCAAACGCACTCTGCTTCTGCTGTTTGTGTTTGTGTTTGTGTTTGTGTTTGTTAGATAGATGATAGCGAGGGAGTTTGATAGCAAAATCTATTTATTTATTTATTTATTTATTTATTTTCCATTTGTTACTCCAATACTCCCCCTTCTCAATCTATTATTTGGTGGCAAAAGTTAGGATCGGGTCGGGTTTTAAACATAAAAACACAAATACTTTTAGCGGGTATAGCCGACCCGATCTTTACCCAGCCCACATACCCGAAACGGGTTGAATTTCGGGTACCCCGGCAAGTCGAGTACTCTTCTGCCAGCTCTAATCTCAAGTTCCCTTTCGCTCTCCTTGGTATACATTTACCTATGTAATAAGACTCTCGAAAGTGAAAACTCTTTTTTGTCTAAATCAAATTTTGTATATAATGATAGCGATAAATTAAGGGAATTCATGTTTATCTTTGGTTGCTTGTCTATGCACTATTTATTCCTTTTCTTTCAGTGTTTTTGCTATTTATGTCCTCCTAACTTTTGGTGGTTCTTTGTTGGGCCTTAGTAACGACGCGCAACCCACCTTCTAGGTTTGGGTTTGCCCACCCCTACACTTTATCCTACTGTCATAGAGTAGTCTACAGTTATTCGTTTGAGTGCTCTATTGGAGTATATATGTCTTTTCGACTTTCTTTACGTGGAGAGATTATGTGTTTGTTGATATTCATTCGGGTCTATTATAAGTTGGTATGTGCGTGTGTAACTCATTTGCTTTTAATTTGAGTTTGCACGTCGGAAATGGCTCGGGCTTCTCAACGGTGTTACATTGGTCAGGGTGGTTCTATGTTTTCGGGTTAGCTTAACAATAGCCAATTTGATTGAGTCGCTATTCTATTCCTCAAGCTTCTTGTGCCTCTATTCCTCATATAAAGGTTCTTTATTCTATTGTGAAGATTGAGGTAGATGATGAATTTGATTTATTATTTGTCCCTCAAGTTGTCTTCGTTAGTATGGTTGTGAGTTGTGACACCCCCTGAGTGTAACGCGGTTCCTCCATCTTTACGAAGTTCGGGGTTCCTCAAGTGATTGCATGGGGTCACAAATTTGGTTGTAGTGGTTGATGAAGGAGATGTGGTGATTGAAACTCCACCTAGTGGCTAGTTGCCTACTCAATGCGGTTGATTCACCCATGTTGGTCATTATGTTCCCTTATCCCTCACGTACGGTTGTTGTCCGCTCTGAAGATGTTCAGTTTGAGAGTATTACACATCCTAGAATTGACGTGGAATGTTTCTACATTCGTTTAAGAGAAGAAAGATATCTTGTTTGTGGACAGTGCTAGTTCAAACAAATGGGATGCAATGTTTAGCTATGTGGGGTGTTCCGTGTGTGATGGCAGGTTGCCGTTTTGAATTGTCGGGGGATGTTATGCTTATATTGCATCGCGGTCTAGCAATGTGCATCTTGAATTTAGTTCAATTCTGGTGAGACATCGATTGAAAATGGTACAACTTATTGTAAATTGTGGTTGAATGTTTGGTCTCCCTCTAATGACTTTCTTGTGAGCAGTGCTTCAGATGACAATCTCGCACGCATGTGTGCCCATGAAGACTATATAATTGGTTTTACTTCCACTGAGTTTTCCGACCATTTTTAAAAGAACAACGTGAAGCTTGCACGCAAGAAGGCACAGTCAATGGATGTTTCTCACGTATTCAAGCGTGTGAATGCTAAAACGGAGGTTATGCGAGCAGAACTAGACTGCGTGTTAAGGTCGATGAGCATACTCCGACCTTGGCTGGTAGCTTAGCAATTTTGATGAGAATATTAAAGTGTTGGGGCAACAATTTCAAGAATTAAAGAGAGACCACCCTGAGAGAGATGTGAAGCGAAATGTTGACATGTCTCGTTAGTTGCCTCATCTACCGATTATGTGGGTTGACACTAGTGTAGTGTTAGATTGATTTTGTGTGAACAATTGTTAGACGATGTTGGGTTTTTTATCAGACCCAATCTAGTTATGAACACGAGTTTGATATATATGTGAAAGTGTTTTACTAAGTTTCGCAATTTCAATCATTTGTATCATGGCAACACCTTTTCTTAAATATATGACGTAAATTTTTATCTGGTGTGATGTGTGTCGTGTGGTTTCTGGTAAAAAATTCTACCAAAAAAAAAAGTATGATGATGTGGCGCTTTAATACACATTATAAACCTCATTTTTATCCAGTTTTTAGTATGTATAGATTTTAAATTACAAACTTTTTTCATTAAAAGGAGAGGATTCTTAACATACAAAATATGGTTTACAATGAGTTCTCAACAAGTTTATGACAACTCATTAATAAACTGTAACTATCTTTTGATAAACCAAACATAATATATTAAGGAGGTAAGTCAAGCAAGTTCACAGCAGTATTAGCAAGCTTACAGTCATCCAACAAGAATTTAAGAGCACCCACAGGAGGATGAGAATGGTAACAACAATAGCCTACAGGAGCATTAAAACAGAGTTTAGCCAAATAATCAGCTACAAAATTAGCTTTCCTGTTAACATGAAGGAGCACAAAATTCTCAAGCTTGATCATTTCCCTGCAATCCAAAATGAGGGACCTCCAGGGGTGAGAAGAAATATCATCTAGAAAGATAAGCTTAGACAAGAGGATAGCATCAAATTCAAAAATGACATGAGTGCAGTTTAATCTTAACGCCATATAGATAGCTTTACTTAACCCCCATAGCCCAGCTAAATCACTCCCAGACCAACCCACAAAGGTGGAGGAGCCACCCAACCAATTACCTCTACTGTATCTGGCCACAGCACCAGCTCCACTTAAACCCGGGTTGCCCAAGCAACTACCATCTGAATTTATTTTGACCCAAGAAGGGGGGGAGGAGACCAAACAGAAGGAGCAATACTAAGAACCAAAGAGGGGACAAATTGAAAGGAGGGAGCAACAACAAAATGAAACTTAGCAGCAAGGGCTCTGGCTTTGAAAATAATAGAAGAGGGACCTTGACAAGAGGAGGAAAAGATGAAAAGATTCATGTTCAGCCAAATACACCAGCAGATATATAGAAAGAAAGCATTTGAGGGGATAGCCAAAGAGTTTAAAGAGAAGTCATACAAGTGGAGCTCAAACCAATTATCAAAATTATCACCCAAACAAAGGTCCATGCCCAACTCTTTCCATATCCAAAAAGCAAAAGGGCAAAAGCGAAGCAGATGGTCTAAGTTTTCTAGAGAGGAGAAGCACCGATGACAGTCAGGTTGCAAAGGGATGCAACGAGAAGTCAGGAAAGCTTTAGTGGGCAAGCTATGTTGAAGACATGACCAACTAAACATTTGGAATCTCTTATGACACTTAACATTCCAAATAATTTTCCAAAGCTTAGGATTTAGGCTAGATTGAGCCCCAATATTAGCATCCTCAAGGCATATCTCATAGGCAGACTTAACACTAAACTTATCATCCAAATTTCTACCCAAAACCTAGAGCCTTTAGTAGAGGAGCTAGGGGAAGTAGGAATAGTCATCATCTTGAACATGATAATCTTAGGGATAACAAAAGAGAGAGCACTGAAGTCCCACTTACCATTAGTCCACACAGAGGAGACAGTCATGCATTCCTCATCTTCTTTTTTAAGTACCTAAACTTTATACCCAATCTGAAACTTGTTTTTAAATTACACACTTTTTTCTTTAAAAAAAGAGAGGATTCTTAGCATACAAAATATGGTTTAGAATGAGTTCTCAACAAGTTTATGACAACTCATTAAAAAATTGTAACTAAGCATGTCACTAAGCTTATGACAACTCATTAAAAAATTGTCTTCGTTTTTTTCTTTTGTAATTTGTATATTCAACTTTTTGCTACTCCCTTAAGTGTGATTGTGAAAGCCATGAAGAGCATGGCCTTCATGGTCGTCTCCATTATATAGTGGCTTGAATCCTTTTCTTAATTTTTATTTTGTATTTCTTCAACTTGTGATATTTTCAAGTTTCGGGTAAGACCTCGAACTCCATCCAGGGAGTGACAGGTGATTTCTCATCAATTTCTGTCGTCACTCTCCTACTCCTTATCTCGAAATCATTTATGCGTTATTGCGCTCAGCTATCATTCCTTGGCTCCTTGCCTCATATGTCAAAGGAGTTTGGTATACTATTGTTCGATTAACATGTGGATTTTGTAATCAACAAAGTTCCGTATTCCTTTCGTTTCCTTCATGAGATATGAAGCTCATAATATGTGTGTTCTTTTGATCTTGAAAGAGTTTTGATGTTATAGGAAGAACGCTTGAAATTCTCTAGTTTTAACACGTCTAATTAAGAATCCATATTTTTGTTGGTGTTTTTAGGTGGTATTTCTGAGCTCACCATGTCAAGGTCGTCGAACAACTATCTACGTGTAGTAGGTTGGGGTGTGCAGTTAAGGAGCTCGCTCGTACGATTTTACATCAGGTTCATGATCATCAAATGTTACTAATTGAGATGTAGATATCTTCAAGTAGCACACTGAGTTGATGATATTTTGTCATAGGTCTTATCGATTTTGGTACAACCTACGTTCTAATCATGATCTGGATTGCTTTGTATCAAACAAGTTACAAAACAAGGTCTTCAAATTAAGCACAGTGTTCATTTTATTTTATTTTATTTTTTCATATTACAGTCTTCCTTTTATGACCTCTTGAGGTTTAATTCTGACAATTAGTAACTTTATAATTAGCTCAAATGGAAAGTGATTGTGAAAGTATGCCAAGCCATTTTATGTGTGTGAAGTATTTATATGTATGGAGAAATATGATAGTTGAAGTTTAATTGTCTTTAAAATTATTTGGATCCAATTTAATGTTCCAAATCTAAAATGGTGATGTTATATGTCTCAAAAATAGTACAAAATTATTTGTACAAAACGATATGTCAATAAATTAAGCAAATATATCACTGAAGACGTGACCGAATTACAATGACAAGTGTACAATATGTCTTATAAACCATACGCTCCGCACCAGAAATTCATGGGAGGATGGTGATATTATATATGTCGGATTGTTATTCGTTAAATTTAATTATAATGTACAAAAATATGAAATATGTATTTGTCATGTAGACTGTCAATTACCTTGTACTGAAAATTTTGTACAAATAGTGGAATATTGAGCATTTTCCATCCTTCTTTAATGTGACTTGAGTTAAAACCAATTACTCTTTAGCTAACATTCTTTTTCTGTTTATTTTACTGAAACCTCATAAAGGTTAGTGTTTTCAATGAGCATGTGAAGTCAAAATAAAGTCACAAGACATGTTTGAATGCTAAGTTGAAGTTTTGCAGTCAATTTATTAGCAGGACTTCACAAGAACCAACATCACATATTCACATGTTGCCAACACTTTCATCAACTTGGATTGGACTTCTCTGTTTGGCCCAAATACTCTAACATTCTCTTTCATATCAATAAATATTCAATCTATCTTTAAATGAGTTTTTTTGCTAAATTAAATTTTTTATGCGAAAAAACTAATAACTTATTATTTCAAATTGAACAATAAATGTGAGTTTGAAAATCAATCCATTCAGACAAGACTAACAATGAGACAAAATATCTAACTAATTCGCGAGTTACTCGTTTTGCAAACCAACGTGGAAACAAAAAATTGACACAATCAAATTGAGTCACGATGGCTAAAACATTCAAAATAATTAAATTGAACACATTGGAATCCTCAACATCAGCCTGAATAACTAAGTTAAAGGCACTTGAAGTTTGAAGAGCACGAACAATTGATAACGATTGCATTTGAAGTTTAAGACAATCACGTGGAGGCCTCTACCAACCGCCTCTCGCAAACAACGGGTCTGTCATTTGATTCGGCAACGAAATCAAATGTTGATATGATGGTTTCGACCAAACCAACTCCTTTCAAGCCACATTCTCCTTTTCTGCGATCTCCTCCAATTGCCCTAGCACACACCAATAAAAAAAACAACGTAAATCTATGTTGGTACCCCTTTGCAAATTCTAACAACACTTTAATATGATATCAAAGCAAGAACTCACTATCTTAATGAGAGAGACCACAATTTGTTTTATGTATATCCAAGAGATTTTCGCTGCTTTGAAAAGAAGAGCAGTTGTGACTGTGCAAAAACTCTAGTCGACTCTCGAAACGGCAGAGAGAAAGAAAAAACGACATAAGCTGCTAAATTAAAATCAAATAGTGTGTGTGTGTGTGTTTGGGTTTAGAATATCTTATTTTGGGTCGAGTTTCAAGCATAAAATACAATGATTTCACATGTTTATCCGTCTCTAATCCAGTCTAAAATTTTACATGATGAACCTGATCGGACCGACTTCTAATTGAGTTATGATCGGATATTAGTTCTCTATCATATTCGGAGCCAAAATGTCAGCTATAGTAATGTTTTATTTTACTTGAGTTTATCTAAGAAAATCATGATTTGGGTTTCTTTTTCCTCCTATTATGCAATTCAGCATTGTAGTAGACATCTACTGAAGATGTATAAAAATATAGGCAATTTGAAATTTTGGAGTAACCTTAATTGAGTTGAATAGTACGTAGTAGTATGGGTCAATTATTGGAGAAGAACGTTGAGACACCAATCACGGATGGGACCTCCAATCCAATATTCAATCATGCACACACAAAATAAGAATCCAGACTGAATATTAATTATATATATAGTGACCCATCATCAAATATATACTACTATCTTTTTATTTTTCAAATGATGATTAGCTGTTTCTTGATCACTTGTTGGTGTCATTGCGTTTTGCTATTGCCCCCAACCTCAAACAGTTGATCTATGCTGACTTTTCCTTCATAAATATAAAGTTAAGTCAATATATATAGAGCCCCAAATCACGACCATGCATTTGTATAAATATATTTCTCAACTACTAACTGAGAATTTGATGTCCCATGAAATATATAATAACAAAAGCGATATAAACTCAGATGCTTGAAGACCAATTTGATCATTCGGAAAAACTTGACAAAGATACCAAAAATTTAACTAGTTCGTGGGTCACTAGATTCGCAGAGTAATCCGAAAACACAAAAAAGTTGCGCTATTAAATTGAGTTACAATGACTAAAACATAATGAATAACCAAACTGAATGCACTTGAATCATTCTCATCAATATGGATAATCAAGTTAAAGGAAGTGAAATCCTATCTATCCTTAAGAGCACGGACAACTAACAACGATTGCACTTGAAATTTAAGGCTACCGCATGGAGGGCTATGTCAACCGCCCCTCGCCACCTTGGGTATGCCATATAATTCGACATCAAACTCGAAAGCTGACCAGATGGCTCTGACCAAACCACCATCTTTCAAGTCACCTTCTCCACAATCGCCTCTTGTTGACATGTGCACACGCCAATAAAAAAACTTATTGTGAATTTACGCCGCCGTTTTAAAATCAAGAGCATTCGTAGACTAATTTCCAAGTTTAATAACACATATAAACATTTTCGTAAAAGATTTTTTTTTGTAAGAATATATCATGGATGGCCATTAAGACCCTATTAATCATGATACTATTATAATCCATGCATATATTATATTATAGGGCATAAAAGCATGGGGTCCCATTTTGAAATTAATTATATTTATCTTCTTCTTGTGAGTTGTGAGTTGTGACCCATTAATCTTTTTGTACAAAACAGACCATATGTCATGTCCCTTTGCAATTTTTCCAAGTCTGATGCACACATTTCTTGTCCTCTCACACTTGCTTGCTTGTCCCAACTTTCTTCATCAAATTGGGTTTTTTATGCATCTGATTATGGAATAAGTGGAGCTCACCTTCCAATTTTGCTATTGTTACTTACTAATCACAATAATATTCAGTATTTGGGAGAATGAATCATATTGAATATAGAGATTAGAGGATCCAATGATTAGCACAAATATTTATTTACTTAATGCCATAATTAAAACTGCATGGTGAGGCCCAAATGATTGTAGAATTTTAAGATGTTATTGAAGAAAATATTATTATTTTTGCTTTTGCATGAAAATGTAAAAACTACAGTAACATGAATGTGATTGAGTTTTAGTAGATTAGTGGGGTAAAAAAATGATTAGGAGAATTGTAAAAATGGTGTTGTTGACTTTAGATTTGATGATATAGGAAAAAGGAAACAGCTTTGCAAATTGCATGCAAGCTGAAAAAATCTATACATTTAAGAACAACTAAAGTTGTGGTTGGATTTGTTTTCAGATTTACTAGTTGATTTATTATCCCTTTGCATTTCTCTCCTTCATTTCTTATATATGCATCCATTCTTCACTTTTTCCATTAACTTCTTCTACCTAATAGACAGTAGGACTGTGCAACTTTTTAGGGGCGGACCGGAAAATTGACCAGACCGAATGCTAGTCGGTCCGATTTTCGGTCCAAATATTCTAAGAATTATTAGCTAATCCAAAAACACTTGAGACCGGTAAATAACCAAATTATCGATTATTTATACATATTTTAAAGTGTAGATAAAAAAAGTGGTTTATACCTCGTATGAGAGCGTCACGTCATCAATTTTTTTCAGCACAAACTTTTTTAAATTACAAATTAACATATTTCCAAATTTTAGCTCAGGCTAAGATGTGGAAAGTCATTAATCAATAAGAAACTGAGAAATCGCAATACATGCAAGTTAAGTTAATTACAAATCAATACATTTCCAAATTTAAAATCAGGCTAAGATGTGGAAATTTTAAGAAACTGGGTTACAGTAATACAACAAGTTAAGTTATTACCACAAATTAAATTAAAAATGAAGAAATGTTAATACAACAAGTTAATTCAGATAATACCACAAGTCATATATATAATAGTGTAAATCATAATTGGTAGCTATAGATAGATGTTTTATATTTGATGTAATGCAAGATGTATAAAGAAGAAGATTGGAGGATGTTGATTATGAACTATGTCAAAAGTACGTGTCATATTTTCATTGGCCAGATTGTAATTAGATGTTAATAAGAGTACATCTAATTACAATTTATACATACTCGGCTACTTTGTTGAAATATATATATTTTTTGAAATATGTTGAAATATTTTTAATAAATGTTAAAAAATTGAATAATAACTCATTCAGAATAAGGAATAATGGTCAGTTTGGTCCTCGAACTTTCAAAAAGTCACCGAATTAGTCCTCAAACTTTGAAAAAGCCAAAATGGTCCTTGAACTATCAATCTTTGGGTCAAAATGGTCCTTAACGTTAAATTAAGTTAATGGGCAGTTAACTTTGTTGACGTGGCGGTTGACATGGAATTTTTTTACAAGTTTAAAATTAAATTTAGATATAAAGTGACACATGTCACAAATTAATTGGTCCAAATAATTTTATTAGTAATCAAATATATTATTTTACAATTTTACCCTTTAAAGTTTTACTTTTCTTAATTTTTACCGTCTCTCCCCTCTATCCATCTCCTTCTTTTTTTTATCTAACACCA
>JAYMTF010001984.1:0-20269 GCA_036897485.1 Pelargonium nanum | reverse complement strand
TCCTCCAATGTTGAGACCACCTCTTCCACCAGGTCCTCCGCCTACCTTCCGAGAAGATGATCACACTGCATATAGGCCAACCGTCCCCCAAAAGCCTTCTTACATCAAATCTGCTGCATCTACTGTTGTGAAGAGGCCACTAGCTCAGCATACTCCAGAACTTACTGCTATGGTATGTTGCTTGTCTTTGTTTCCCAGTTATATGCTATTCATTATGCAGATGGTAAATTAATAACTTATTTTACTTTTCATCATTTGGTCATTTGTTTTCTGTGTTTTTGGTAAAAAAAGATTCAGTAGAACATTTAACTATGTAGGAAAAAAAATTATCGAGTGTTCGCACCATGAGTGCACGCATGCACTTGATGTGTACAAGAGCACTGATGGAATTATGGAGTTAGAACAATCTTGGAAGGGTTTATGATTTAATGTCTTTAGTTATAGGTTCTATATGTTGCAACTAAAGTTTGTGCAGCATTCTGTAAAATGTGGTAGTTGACGTGTCAACATAATTCTGTGTTTACTAGATTGCATTTAAATATCAGAATCATTACTATGATATGTAATAGAGATTTTTATAGTTGAGTATAATGATATAAAAACTACTATCCCACCTGTGTGAACGTAACAATTGTAATACAAGAAATCATTATTATATTCTTACAGACTTATAAAGACAAAATTATACTGCCTCCATCCTAAAATAAGTGTCCTGTTTCACTTGCATTTTTGTCCCAAAATAAGTCTCTTGTTTCTTTTTTAGGAAGTTAGTTATGCAAGAATTACCGATAATGTTCATACAATAAGTTAGTTAGTACCCCTTAAGTTTGTTGCAATGCATGTGCATAGGGATAGAAGGGTAAACATACAACACTTACTAACTCCTCAATTTTTCTCAAAATAGAAAGGACGCTTATTTTTCTCAAAATGGAAAAGATACTCAACATATCCTTATGTTTTAGATCTAGAACAAACCCAAATGTTATTTATTGCCTCTATTATAATAGATCTGCGTGGTGAAATATGTTGGAATAAATCTATCAATTACCTTTTGTTTTTGTTATTTGTGCACTATAATATTTGATTTGTAGTTGAACTTGAAAGTTGAAAGGAATTGAAACTTATAAAGATCCATTAAAATTTTAACTTTGGTAGAAAAGAAAAGAGATTCAAAAACAAAATAATATTTATAAATTTCACTGAACGCTTTAGAAACTTGTACGAGGACTGAGCAGATAATCACTTCATTAGCTAAAAAGCTTAAAACTAAGGGACCCCGCTATTGCTAGGGACCGCAACAGAGAATCACTATGAAATGGAGGAGAAGAGTTTATGAAGTTTGAGAATATACTGTTGATATGTTATATCTTTGTTGCAGGCAAATGGCTGAAAATTAGTTGTGGTAGTTGGGAGTGTAATTCAAGAGACAATGGCAATGGTTGAGTTTGAAAAGCTAATGTATGTTTAGTACACGGTAGGTCAGCCACATGTGAGCCAATGAAAAAAAAAAAACAGTTTTGGTATGATTGGCTTATGTACAAGGCAATTATGTTAGAATAAAATACATCACATCTGATAGTAGATATAAAATTAGTCATATATAAATATAATTGTGATATTACATGTGTAGTATTAATTTTTATTTCATTACACTAAAGTATAGAAATCCCTGCCCAATAGTCTATTGCTACATCCATATCTGTTCTGCTCTTGCTTAAAATTAGAATATTGGCGTATCAGCATACCTATCAATTTTATGCAACTCTAGTGCATTATACACTAATAGAGCTCATGTTAATGTTACATCTGCATTTTAATTAGCTTGTCAATTGGTCTACTCAGGTTCCAGCATCTGTTCGTGTGAGGAGAGAGGCAGTTGCTCCAAAATCAAAACCAAAGCCCTTGCAATCAGCAGCAGCAGCAACTGTCATGCGGCCTACTGTTTTGAAACCGGAGTCCGCTAACTCCTCATCAGCACCCAAGGCAAAGAGCATAGATGATTCATATATGGCGTTTTTGGAGGACATGAAAGCTCTTGGGGCACTGGAAGGTTGAGACTTGATGATAAAGATAGAGAAAACAAAATTGTACAGGCTACTCTGGCGGAACTAGAGCTTATAGCTCCAGTATTTATTTGTCGTTGGTAGCGTTGATTTCCTCATCCTCATCTGGTGGTGCCTTTGCAAAAAGTTCAGAGCACCAGTTCATAGATACATATGTTTGCCTGGATTTAGTTGGAAAGCTTGTTGAACTTTTAGTTAACTATGACATTTTTCCCGACTCAAATACATTTTGATCAAGAAGAGTGTACACTTGTTTTGTTTTAGTTAAAATTTAGAGGAATTGTACGAATTTCTTCATTTTTCATAATAACAGTATAATAACCAATGTGTATTTGATTTGCTGTTTCCATCGAAATGAAATAATAATATTGTAAGCATCTTAAAAGTTAATCTATGATGTGAGCACAAGTCGAGCACGTTTTGATTTCTGGAATTGAAAAGCTTCAAGATGAAATGATGGTTTCTTGAATTTCACAAACCCTAGTTTTGGGAACCAATGTATGTTTCTCAGATCTTGTGTAAACTCCATTGAAATGTGTGTGCCTGCATATTCATCTCATTATCTCATAGGATGTCTGTGCATTTCAAGAGTAGAAACCTTAAAAACCCACTTGTTAGAAGTGAAGTACTGAACTGAGCTATTTAGCTACTTATTGTGTCAGTTGGGTTTTTGAAATTAATTTCTTTGAGCAATTTAGAATAAATGAATGGTTTTATTGGTTTGCTCTACCTGTTTTCTCTGCAGCTACTTCCTTACTATGCTTCCTCACACCCCTTGTGCACCAATTCAAGTGAGTCTCTCTCTCTCCCACCAGTTGTTTGAGCATTTTCCTGTCAGTATATATAAAATATTTTTTTTTTTGTAACCAACTGTATGCTATTTATGGAACAGGGAAACCATTTAAGCTGGAGACCCCTTTGGAGTTCTGTTCTTATAATGGAACTGTTTGCTGCGACTCGGCTCAAGATTTGGAATTGCAGAAGCAATTTCAAGCACTAAACGTCTCTGATCCGGCGTGTGCTTCCCTCCTCAAGTTGACATTATGTGCGGTAAGCATTCGTGGACCTCAGTTTAAAGATAGCATGCTATGTATTGACTAATTCATTTTCAAGTGATGCCTTTCACACTTTTTCATGTCATACATGTAACACTTGTGGCTTCTGGACACAGTTTCTTGAACAATATTTTTCAGTCACTCAATAAGAGGATCCTCCTGATAGTCCTCATTTGTGGCCATGGAAACTGAAAAGCTCAAGTCTTTGGACTAATAGCCAACACTTACAGAACTCATTTCACAAAAAAGTACAGAACACATTTATTCTTATTAGTTGAATGAGATTTTCAGCACATTGCAATCATATTTCTGTAACTTAGGATGATTGAAGGCTATCCTATATTGTACATGTAAAAGTGCATTTTTGCGAGCTTTAATTATTCATGTATTTGTTTTCCTGTGCTTTCCGTGATTTCCTTTCATCTAAACATGTTCATGTTCGTGCTAATTCTGTGTATTTATGGTTTTCAGACATGCGATCAGTTCTCTGCTCATCTATTTAAAATTGACTCGGGCCATAGAAGTGTTCCTGTTTTGTGCAATTCCACAGCTATGGTGAAATCACAGAAATCCAAAGGCAGTGTGTCAATAGACTTTTGCACAAAGGTATGGGACAAATGTGGAAACATATCCATATGGAAGTCCCCATTTGCTCCATCCACCGAGGGCATAGCTGGTCTGGAATTTAGCTTGTCTCCCTCCACATTGATCAGTCAATGGCAGTCAAGGAGAGTCTTCTGTGAAGCATTTGGTGGATCTGCCAATGATAGTGCAGCGTGTTTTAATGGCGAACCAGTTTCTTTCAACAATGTTGAAGCTCTTCAACCTGCAGGTGGTGTGTGCCTTGAGAAAATAGGATTTGGGAATCATATTGATATGGTTCCACACCCTGATGGCTCCAACCGTGTCTTCTTGTATAGCTTACAAGGTAAGATATGGTTAGCAACTCTTCCCCATGGAGGATCAAATGAAAGCTTGGTTATTGATGAGTCCAAACCTTTTCTAGATCTAAGTGATCATATTGTCTTCAATACTATGTTTGGACTAATGGGTTTGGCATTTCACCCAAACTTTGTTCACAACGGCCGTTTCTTTGCCTCGTTTAATTGTGACCAGACAAAGCAGCCAGGGTGTTCTGGGAGATGTGCTTGTAATACTGATGTGAACTGTGATCCTTCGAAACTTGGTGATGATACATGTCGTTATCATATAGTTGTTGCCGAGTTCACTGTCAATGGCACTGCACCCAAATCATCCTTGGTAACATTCAAGCTCCTATTATAATAGATAACAGAAGTTTTTTTAAGAAATAATTCTAGTGGAAAGGGTTAATGATTTGTTTTTCAGGCAAAGGAAGCGAATCCAGCAGAAATAAGAAGGATACTCACAATGGGCCTTCCATATGGAGGAACTCATGCCGGGCAAATTCTTTTCGGACCAGCTGATGGGTTTTTGTACATTATAGTGATTGATGTATCACATGATGACGATTCGTACAATTTTGCTCAGAACAAGAAATCCTTGCTTGGAAAGATTTTAAGGATTGATGTTGATGACATGCCAAGTAAGTATATTAGTAAGAGGGAAAGTAGCAGATTTCCTTTCTTTTGCTTGCTTTGTGTTGATGTGCCTATCAGTATATATGTAACCATATTGGTGTAAAGTGTGAGTCTATAACCAAAACAAAAACTTGATTGGGATCTTGTACTGTTAGCAGTGAGCCAGAATTGTTTCTCTACGTTAAAATGAATCATTTTAGTCTTCGTACAATGTCAAAGTGAACCAGAGTGGTCCATTCCGCCAGTTGACCATTAAGTGTGTTGATCTGGCTTAACAGTCAACTAATAGTCAACTGATAGAATGGACAACTTTGGCCCACTTTGAGATGGTATGAGGACTAAATTAGTTCATTGCTAATAGTACAAGGACCATTTTGAGCTTTCCATTTTCTGTTATGAGAGAACATTAACGGGTGCATGATTGCAGGTGCAACAGAAATCAATAACTTAGGTCTATGGGGAAACTATACAACTCCGAAAGATAACCCGTATAGCGATGACAAGGAATTGGCACCTGAGATTTGGGCATTAGGTTTTAGAAGCGTTTGGCGCTGCAGCTTTGATTCAGAAAGGTCATCTTACTTCATGTGCGGTGATTCGGGGAAGGTATGCATGAACCCATGTTGGCCAATATCCATCTCTTTTAGAGAAATTGAACTTATATAACAGTAAATGATGCATAGCTCTTCATTTCACAGGAACAATATGAAGAGGTTGATATAGTCATCAAAGGTGGGAACTATGGATGGCGCATGTTTGAAGGACCCTTCCTCTTTGGCCCCGAAAGGTCTCCTCTGTCGAATACCTCAGCTGCCACTACTACTTCCAATTTTATCTTGCCCGTGATGGGTTATCGCCACTCTGAGCTCGGTAAGAATGCTATATCTGCTGCAATAACAGGTGGTTATTTCTACCGATCCATGACTGATCCGTGCATGTATGGAAGGTATGTCTCCTTCACTATCAATCAATAACAGAGCTAGGGGTGGGCTATAGTAGGCAGCTGCCTATGCCATATTAAGTGAATTTATAACTGTCACAATGAACATTTGAGTCCAATAGTAATATGATTTCTCTAACATGGTTAAGATCATAGTTTATACGTTTGGTTTTGTTTTAATATGCCCACCCCGATCCTACATCCTGGCTCTGCTACTGCTATCATTGCCAAAAATTTTCTTTTTCTCAGCATTGCA
The DNA here is from genome assembly GCA_036897485.1 of Pelargonium nanum. Classification (NCBI taxonomy): domain Eukaryota; kingdom Viridiplantae; phylum Streptophyta; class Magnoliopsida; order Geraniales; family Geraniaceae; genus Pelargonium; species Pelargonium nanum. The sequence continues at coordinate 14,396 of JAYMTF010001984.1, read as the reverse complement.
CTCAACAATCTGAAATTCTGAATATCCATTTTTTCAGGTATCTATACACAGATTTGTATGCAGGAGTGATATGGGCAGGGACAGAGAGCCCTGCAAATAGTGGCAACTTCACTACTGCTAAAATACCATATAGGTGTGCTCATGACTCTCCAATTCAGTGCAACTCTAGTGCTGGACTTGGGTATGTGTTCTCATTTGCAGAAGATAATAACAAGGATCTTTACTTTTTGACAAGCAATGGCTTGTATAAAGTTGTGCAACCAAGTCGCTGCAGCTACGCGTGTTCTAAGGAGAAAGTATCAGTTTCATTTTCACCCATATCGGGTAATCCATCGACAAGCACACCTATCAGTTACATCCTAATCTTCTGTCTTGGTTATTGCAGCTTATTACTGATGTTGTTCGTTTAGATATACATGTTGAAAATGTATCTGTTCAACTTTAGAATAAATGCATATTGTTCCCCTTTAAAATCTATTGTTGTAGCTCTTATAGTGGTAGATTCTAAAATGCAACAGAAGCAATTTTCTTTGGTTGTGTGATCCTATTAAAAGCAAGATAAATTTGTATCCACAATAACAAAAGATCCTTGTGTGAATGTGCATTTGTGCAAGCATATAATTTGCAATATTTGTTGCTGTGGAGGAAGAGATGTACAGAGAGCTTTTGACTGTTGTGTAGCAAACTTTGATACTTTGTGGAGTATCAACTCAACTAAAAGTCTATAACCATAAATACATATTGAAGACTCAATTATAGATTTATAGGAAAACTTCATATAACTACTTGGGTTGGGATAATGGCCAATGGGGTGTTACAAAGCAAAGTTCATATTTGTTACTAACCTTTGAATTTTTCAAGCCGAAAATTGCACATTTGAAGATGATAAAAAGGCTTAAAGTTACGGTTGAACCCCCAACTATGCATTATGATGCACAAAAAAACTTATAATACTTGAAACGTAAACTCATATATAATATAAGAAACTATGCATTTTGAAGTCTTTATTGGTTGAAAGTAAAAAAATAATGTAATCTCCTTTTTGTGATTCTAAGGGAATAGAAAATGTACTGAAGCTGACATTGTTAACTGTTTTAAGGCGTGAAAACAGTAAACCAATGTCCAATACACATTAGTAGGGGACAACTTCCCTTCTCCCTGGAGATTATAATATTCCTCGAATTCTGAAATTTATTAACATCAAGTTTAGCAAATTCTGCAGTGTGCACTAAAATGATGATTTGTTCAAGTACGATGAAACTGTCAGCTGACTCTTGTTCACATTACAATTCCTTAAAAACCACTCTTCAGCTTGAGCTTGTGAGGACCTCTCTCTCAAACCAATGTCCAGTTTTCTATAAATCACTCAAATCCAAGTGAACTTTACTTGGTTAAGCTGCACAAAATGCATTTCTCAATGTGGTGTTTAAATTACTACTAAGCATTCTGTTTTGCCTTGTGTTGTATTTGGATTGTAGCTTTTACAAGTGTTTTGTTTTGTTTTGTTTTGTTTTGTTTTGATCTATATTACTATCAGTTGTATTCTTTTGTGTTAAACAGCAGAGAAATGACCGGCGCCGGTGTCCTCTTCCTGTTTTCTTTCTTGTTGCTGTCTCGAAACTGTTCTGCTCATCCCTTGTGCACCAACTCAAGTGAGTTCATTTTCTTTTGCTGTGTTCCATTTTCGCTATCTATACGTGTAATCGGAATTTGATTTTGTTCAAGCAGGCTTGCCTTTTAAGCTGCACACTCCTTTGGAGTTTTGTTCTTACAATGGAACAGTTTGCTGTGACTCTGCTGACATTTTGCTGTTGGAGAAACAATTTCAAGCACTAAATGTCTCGGATACAGCCTGCGCGTCTCTCCTGAAATCGATTCTATGTGCAGTGAGAGCCTCTACTATCTTATGTTCTCAATTGTCGGTTCTTGATGTTTTCAGTTTCTTTTTGGTCATTTTTAGCTTTACATTGCTTAAAGTTGCTAGAAAGTGGGTTTTTTGTGTGTGTAAACCACTGGTTTAATCCAGTACGGGGTTTAGTCACAATTAAGGCTCCTCACCCCTCCCCATAGGTGTGTTTAGTGGGGATCGAACTCGAAAACTCTTCACACAATCTCAGTGAGTTTTTTGTTGTTGTTGTTGCAGAAATGTGATCAGTTTTCTGCTGAGCTATTCAGGATTGCCTCAGGCCTTAGAACAGTTCCTGTTCTGTGTAATTCAAGCCACTCTGAGGTTGGTGCTTCACTTGACTTTTGCACAAATGTTTGGGATTCATGTGGAGATCTACCAATATCACATTCACCATTTTCTCCAACAATTCAAGGCAAAGTTGGGATGCAATTTGATCCCTCTCCGTCCGCGATAGCTGATCATTGGCAGTCAAGGACTGCCTTCTGTGAATCATTTGGTGGATCTTCACATTTGTGTTTCAATGGCGAGCCCGTTTCATTCGACAAAATTGAGGATCATCAAACTGAGGCTCTATGTCTTGAGAAGCTTGGAACTCAGGCTTATTTGAATTTGATCCCACATCCTGATGGATCCAACCGCGTTTTCTTGTCTACCCAAGAAGGAAAGATTTGGCTAGCCACTGTCCCCGAGGAAGGGTCTAATTCGAGCTTGCAGATCAATGAAGCCAAGCCTTTTCTTGATGTAACTGACCAAGTGCTGTTTGATTCAGAATATGGTCTAATGGGTTTGGCATTCCATCCAGATTTCACACAAAACGGACGCTTCTTTCTCTCGTTTAACTGTGATAAGCTGAAGCAACCGGGATGTTCGGGGAGATGTTCGTGCAATACAGATGTGGATTGTGACCCTTCAAAGCTTAGTGCTGACAATGGTGCACAACCATGCCAATTTCATAATGTTGTTGCAGAGTTCACCACAAATGGGACCTCACTCAAGCCTTCTCTGGTAGACATATGTTCACAAGTTATGAGATTGAGCAATTGTTATGGCACTGTCTCTTAGCTCTTGTCAATTGTTTTTGGCAGGCAGACAGTGCAAATCCATTGGAAGTGAGAAGGATACTGACAATGGGGCTCCCATATAGGGGTCATGCAGGTCAGATTCTGTTTGGACCAGCAGATGGGTATTTGTACATTATGGTTGAAGACGGCGCGCACAGAGATGATCCCTTGAATCTTGCTCAGAACAAGAAATCGTTGCTCGGGAAGATCTTGAGAATAGACATAGATAACATCCCAAGTAAGTTTCTTGTCTTCCATCCAAGGGTTCATTGGCGGAGCCAAGGGTAGGCATGGGCCCACCCCATCTTCCCTGAAACCTTTCTAACTAAAATACTTTAACTAACATTAGTTGTCCAACAATTCAGTCCTTGTGCCTATGCTGAGCCTCAAGTCTAGCTCCGCCACTGGACTTAATTAGGACAACCTTATTATAATGTATTGTCATGAGATGTTCTTTAACCTTGCCATGCTCACCAGGTGCTAAAGAAGTGTACAACCTTGGTCTTTGGGGAAACTATTCTGTACCAAAAGATAACCCATATAGTGATGATAAGGATTTGGGGCTTGAGATTTGGGCACTAGGCTTCAAAAATCCTTGGAGATGCAGTTTTGATGCAGAGAGGCCACACTACTTTCTCTGTGGAGACTGTGGACAGGTCTTGAGATATGCATTCTATTCATTATCATTTACCAAACTGATCATGAAACTATATATAATTATATAAATGCTCAAGAACTTTGTGTCCATCTTTAATAGGATCAATATGAGGAGGTTGACATAATCACAAAGGGTGGGAACTATGGATGGCACGATTACGAGGGTCTGTTTCTCATTGCTTCATCTGGAGAAAAGTCCTCAATAAGCCGTCCAATCTTCCCGGTAATGGGCTACGATCACTCCGAGCTAGATACGTCCACCGGATCCGCATCCATGACAGGTGGTTACTTCTATAGGTCCAAGACTGATCCATGCATGTATGGAAGGTTAGAGGCTATCTCCAATGTGTGTCCCTTCTTTCTGATAGATTATAAAACTAATATCGAGCCTTCAACTATCAGCTTAAACTTATCAGAGCATTGATGACTTAAGGCCCACGTGAGGGGGCGTGTCAGAGTATAAAACTAATATTGAGCCTTCAACTGTCAGCTTAAGCTTTTAGCTGATTCTTGATTTTGTTGAATTTCAGGTATTTGTATGCGGATTTGTATGGTGGTGCAATGTGGGCAGGAAAGGAAATACCTGAAAATAGTGGCAAGTTTAGTACTGTGAGATTGTCATTCACTTGTGCAAAAGACTCTCCAATTCAATGCAGCTTTGTGGGTCAAAGTCCTGTTCCTGTTATAGGATATGTGCTTTCTTTAGGGGAAGATAGTAACAAGGATGTGTACATTTTAGCGAGCTCGGGCGTGTACAGAGTTGCGCGACCAAGTCGCTGCAATTATAGTTGCTACAAGGAAAAGAAGGCGGGTTTTTTTACGCGGAAACAACATTCTCATACATCAATGTCCACAAAGTTGTTGTTGAGAAGTTGGAGCAGCGTTGAGTTTCTTTTGCTTGCAGTTCTTGTAGCTTTACCAGGTTTCATCTTGTGAGATTGTGTTATGTTCTTGGGTGTGTACATTAGTTTGGTTGCTCTTGTAAAGTGTAAGGGCCAGAAACCATTTTATTGGATCCACCAATCTTGCAATATAATTGAGTGAGCAAGCTTGCATGCAAATACCCAAATTAACTAACCCAACATGTTTAATAATTGGTTCATGTTCGTTTTGAATTCATTTGACTCATTTATTTTTTATAGGTAATAAACAGGTAAAAATGAACAACCTACATTTTGCTAGATTCTCAAAGTTTTCAAACTTTATTGAATCATGTACTCAAACAATATCTAAGACATTTTGTCCTAGTATTCTGTGATGACACAATCATTTAACGCAAGAGCTAGGAAGACCACCTATAGGAGCACCTAAAGTTAGACTTTTTGAAATTGACATAGCATCAGTTTGTGATAAAACTGACCACCAAATCTCAACTTTTATTTTAATGTAATAGAGTTGCTAATATGTTGTAGTATAACAAAATTTGTTGGATCAAGCGGTTTAAACACTTTGGGTTCTCTGTAAGATCTCGGTTACGAGTCTCTGCTGAAGCAAAGCTGATTTTGGTCCACAGAGTTGGGCCCGTTTATGACGCCTCCCCCCGTGGTCTCCGACCGCTTGCAGATGGACATGCCTAAAATGACTCACATGCAGAAGTAAAATACCTACAATGTGAGGGACATGCATGCAGTGGCCCGTGTGAGGGGAAGAAAAATACCTCCTACATGTGACATTCTCTTGTGGTTTTCGGCCCGCTTGCAAATTGACAGGCAAAAATACCTACATGTGAGTGGAATGCCGATTTAAAAGGCACCTGATTTAACATTGGAAACTTATAAGATAAAGTGATTACATATAATAGTGCAATAGCGAAAGCCCAAGCCATTAGCTACATATAATGGTACCTACACGGGGGGAGTGCCGATTTAAAAGACCCCTTTTTAACACTGAAAACTTATAAGATAAATTGACTACATATAATGGTGCAATAGTGAAAGGCCAAACCATAAAGATCCCTGATTTAACATTGAAAACTTATAAGATAAAGTGACTATATATAATGGTGTAATAGTGAAAGCCTAAACCATAGGTTACATATATGAGCTTATAAAAAATATGTAAAATCAAAAGTAATATACAAATGGTACGTTAATTCGATAACATCAAATTGGATCGTAAATTACTAATTTTGTGGTTCATGTATCTCAAGATGGAAACTCAATAAGATTAGAACTTGTTCTTTATAGCTTTAAGGTTTTATTATTAAATTAATCTAATCGGAAAACTTGAGAACTAGATATGGGCGTAACGTACAATTTATTCTTCAATATTGGTCTATCAGCAACACATTTGCAGAAACAAATTAAAGCAGAGAAGCTGCCTTGTTCGTGAAGGTAGGTTTCACTTTTGTGGATGTACACGCAGGGTATGTTTGTCACGCGGAAAAATAAAAAAAGTCAATACAAAGGCACTTTTGTTTTCTTAGCTTAAAATTGTGCATTAATCCCTTTTATCTTCTTTTGGAAAGATTTATTGTGCAGGCAACTTCTAGTTTTGCTATCCAACTTCCTTAAACTAGATTTTTGCTATTGTATTCCTCAAATTATTAGGATTTCGATCGAATAATTATCCATCGCAAGAGACGAAAAAATCAAATCACAACGACCCTACCTCACCATCTTCGAACACCGTTCAATTTTGAAACCGTTGCAAAGAACTTGGTGTTGTAGCTCGAGGCCCTGAGAACGTTCTAATAGACAATGTTCATCAACTTATGGTCGAACCTTCGAAACACTAAGTATCTTCATATCTACCAGCAACTCTCAATTGTTACCATGTAACTATTATCAATTCTTTAGTAAGGATCATTGTATTATGTTCATTCCTTTTGAATTAATGAATAAAGTACTGTTTGTAATTATTATTCTCGACTAGGCTAGGGTTAAGAGACTTTGTCTCTTTCCTGAACACTATTGATTCCTTGTTCAAGCTTGTATATATATATCTTGTATAGGTTCCTTATGCCGTTGCAAGATAGGATTTCGGCACCTTTCTGTACAAAAATATATATATATATATATTATTCTCGACGAGAAGAAATTTGGGATCCCCATCTCCATCTCATAAGATAAAAAATAAAATCGTTTTCTCGTATTCTTTTGAATTGAGAATTCCATGTCCTACTATGTTGTTGGAGGAAATTGTCAACCTAATTATACAACTTGTATGTACAAGCAAGAGAATAGTTTTAAATGAAATTTTTTAAAGTGCAATAGCTCATCAATATCAATTGTTTTTGTACACGTGAAGTGATAGAGATGTAATCAAAGTTACACAAAGTTTTCATATCTACAAGTTTCTTTTAGTATATATTAATCAGTCAAGCCTTCCTATTTGTGGTTTAGGAATCTAAAAATGTAGTATATGGTATGATAGTAAATATGTAATTACGAACTAATTAGTAGTAATCAACTAGAAAGTTGACAAATAATGAAGACTCGTCATTTATTTGGTCAGCACAACAGCCGGCTAGGGCTTGCACATCACATGGGAAATAGGAATAGTTTATTGGACTATGCATTTAAAATTGTTCACATGCTATGTATTTTAATAGTTATAATTGATGCCATCAATTATTTGCATCCCATATATCCATGTTGAATTATGTTATTGCAAGGCTAATCAGGGCATCCAAAGAGTCGGGAAGAAGTTAGACTCAAGATTAAGGCGACAACACTAGCTCGTGTTAGCGTATATTTGTTTTTTTTTTTTTTAAGTTGAGTTACACAACAGGGGGTAGCTCTCCCCTTTTAACCCAAATTTCACGTCACCCCACCCGACGCATTGGGATTTGAACCCACGAGTTAGCATATATTTGTTATTAAGGTAGTTTAGTTTTTTTTTAACTACACACAGTTTTTACGAACTTGTCACTTAAATCACATACACTTTACGAACTAGTCACATAAAACACGTATATTTTCTGGCTCAGTTTAGTAGTAACATTTTTTTTTATGGTAAAAGACCCAATTTGGTTTCTGAACTTTCTTGTTTTGACTCAATTTGGTTCCTGAACTTTGTTTAACCAAAATTAGTCTTTGAACTTTCACATTTTGACCCAATTTAGTCCATGAACTTTGTTTTGGACCAAAATGATCCCTGAACTTTCAAATATGGACCCAATTTGGTCACTGAACTTTTGATTTAAGCTTTGAAGGCAAGGACCATTTTGCGTCAATATTTGAAAGTTTTTTGGGTCAAAACAAAGTTCATGGACCAAGTTGGGTCAAAATGTGAAAGTTCAAAGACTAATTTTGGTTAAACAAAGTTTAGGGACAAAATCGGGTTAAAACACCAAAGTTCGAGGACCAAATTGAGTCTTTTACCTTTTTATATTTTCGGATTAGTTTGGTATTCAGTCTCTTTGTCACTTGTCTAGATGGATTGGTCTTCTAATCCTTTTTTTTTTTTTTAAAGTAACATTGTATTATATTAATGATAGATCAAACATTACAAATATGAAATAGTCTACTCACTCCTCCAAGCCTGACATAGAACACTACGACCTAGTTGTAACATAAGTCGCATGATTCGTAGACTTACTAACAAAACCAAAATCTATACTAGCTTTATGCTCAGCAAGATTCGAGATATCACCCACAATCAAACCGAAGGCACTGATTTTATCCTCCCCTTCGATTTGCACAACTTCTACGACTTGAGATGTATCAAAGCCCGCCACAAAACCATTTCCAACAAGGGAAGACAAAACAAAACTTTCAACACGGGAAGACAAAATTAAACTTCCAGCAAGGGAAGACAAAACTAAACTTCCAACAAGGAAAGATAGACCGCAAACTCCACCAAGGGAGTAAAAAACAAAATATAACAACTAATATAACAACTAAAATTATTAAACAGTTTAAGACAAGAAAAACTTGAAAAGAACTAATCTATCCGTAGTAAACATACTCTCACAAATTAGCAAATATTGAAGACGAAGATGATAGTACGTCGTCTGCAAGTTGATTGAACGAGATGAGCCAGAAGTGATGCTGATATCAACTGAAGAACAATCCAATCCTAAATGTAAACCATTTTTTTATCGTCCGATTTAAAATAATAAATTAACATCGCACTTCTTTTGTAACAACAAAACTAATAGGCTGCAGAAGTTAAGTTCACTGTTGGGTTCCCACAGTCAACCAGTTGTTTGTAAAATTGGGGCGCTTTAGGGTAGAAAATTGTTCCTGTCAGCTGTGGATGATCTAAAGCTGAAGATCGAAGGCACCAATTCCGGAAATATGTTAAAGAAATTCATTCTTAAATCTCCATAAAGACAAAGAGATGGACCTTAAATTTCCTTCAAAAGAGAGAGAGAGAGAGAGAGATGGACCTTAAATTTACTCATCATCACATATGTTACTGAGTCTGAGAGAAACAAACAAAACATCTATGGATAAGAATTGTGTCTGTACACCAACCATGCAACAACCCCAAGGGACCCATATCCTCTCCAGGTACTTTTTATTTTATTTTATTTTCTTCTGAATTTGACTTGTTCAACTTTCAATTCTGGTAAATTCAGATGGATTATTACCCATTTGTCTACTTTTGTTTTGTCAAAACAGCTCCAAAAAGCATTCCAAGCCAAACCTCAATTTTCATTTTAAAAAGAGTAAAAAGTTGTGGGCAGGCATGGCTCAAGACTTTGACCCATTGAATTCTTTCCCCATTATTTGAATATAAAATGATTTGAATACTATATCATTGATGATTGATGAGTTGTGATGACCCATGTGATGACCCTATAAATTTACCTACATAAACAACATGTTAATCCTCATATATATCTTGTTTGCTTGTTTGTTTCTGCAATTTGATGTCATCACTGCCCTTTCATGCTTTATTGAGGGTCAAATGCAAGTGGGTTTGTGTTCATATTTAAGAAACTGTGGTGCTTTATTTAGGATCACTCCACCCACCAAGGCAATCAATGTGGGCACAAGACACATTGAACCAACCAAGATACTGTTTCCATCTTGCTTTTCAGGGCAAACCTTAGGGTTAGGGAGGCTCTTTTGCCATTTTTCTCAACCACCTACCCATTAATTTACATCAGCAATTCAGCAAAAAAGTCAACCATGTTTGCTGCCCTATTGATGCCTTTAAAGTTACTGGCTCATAGCCTATCTTTGCAGTTGGAAAGTAAATGACTGCAGAGAAGGAAGGAGAAGACTGGAATCAATTTTTATTCTGAAAATTCATATGAATGGAGAGAGAAATCAATATAATTCTGGCAGTGAGTTGGATGGGCTTGATGTGTAGGGATAGAAAGATATGAAAAATGATCTACTTTCTGGTAGGCTCAATAAAAAAAGCTTCAATCTTGATTTGCATATATATATATATATATATATATATATATATATAGAGAGAGAGAGAGAGAGAGAGAGAGAGAGAGTTTGTGATGTGGATAGACCACTAAGACAGGACAGGAAGATAGAAGACTTGGTAGTGGGTAGCATATTCAAAACCCAGAAAGTTTATATCTGTAAATTGTGTATGGTAGGGAGTCAATTCTGTATCATACTCTTCAAAATTCTGCTGTTGACATAAAAAGGAGTGGCTTGGTCTCTGGGGTTAGCAACATATGTTTTGCATGATGAGAGGTGTTCTTGCTTTTTTCATCTTCATATCTAGCTTCCAGCTGCTTCTTAACCCTTCCTCTTCACATCCTTTGTGTACTGATTCATGTAGGTTCATCTCTTCCACTGTCTTCTTCATCATATTTGTTTAGTTTTGCAATTGATTTCTATTGTTTTGATTGATTGTTTCAGGGGCACCTGTTACCTTAACAACACCATTGAAATTCTGTCCTTACAATGGGAGTGTATGCTGCAACTCCACTGAAGATCTGCAAGTGCAGAAACAGTTTCAAGGCTTGAACATCTCTGACATTGGATGTGCTTCTCTACTGAAATCAATCCTCTGTGCAGTAAGTCTTTGTTCTCTCTCTCTCTAATGTGTTTTCAAATTTCAAATCTTGCATCTACCCATTTATTGATTGAATAATGGCAGCCTCATTATTGGACCTTTTCTTACAAACTGTAATTCTTTTCAACTTAAGCTTTAATGCAATTATATTTCTAGTCTTAGGATGATGACATGTTAGGCTTGAAACTTATCTTTGTCTATGATAGTGCATTGAATTATATGTAGGCTGTGTGATCGATTACTTGCGTTGGACAGGTTCTAATTCTATTAATCCCTTAAACTAAGACTATCCAAAACCAAACCACACCTGGTTTCTCAATTTGGTAATTGAACTGGTAGTAGCTTGATAGTAACATGATATGTGTGCTTTAAGAACAATAATTGTCTTCATCTGAATTTTCAGTTTTCTTGTTCTTTCCTGATTTATAGAGGTGTGATCCATATTCGGCAGAGCTATTTACTATTGAGAATGAACCCCGGCCAGTCCCCGTGCTATGCAACTCCACTGTTTCAGCAAATTCATCCCAATCTAGCCGGGCGTTGAATAACTTTTGCTCCAAAGTATGGGATACATGTCAAAATGTTTCTATAGCAAATTCGCCGTTTGCCCCATCATTACTTGGTCATGCTGGAGCTTCAGCTAACTCTAGTTTCTCTAAGCTGACAGAACTCTGGCAATCAAAAACTGATTTTTGCAATGCATATGGCGGGGCATCTACAGATGAATCGGTATGTTTCGATGGTGAACCTGTCACGTTGAATGATACCGGGACTCCTAGTCCCCCACATGGCCTGTGCCTTGAGAAAATCGGGAATGGATCGTACCTCAATATGGTTGCTCATCCAGATGGGTCCAACCGTGCCTTCTTTGCTAACCAACAAGGCAAGATTTGGCTGGCAACTGTTCCAGAAGAGGGATCCGGAGGAACGTTGGAGTTTGATGAATCCAGTCCTTTTGTTGATTTAACTGATGAAGTTCATTTTGACACTGAATTCGGGATGATGGGAATGGCATTTCATCCAAATTTTGCACAAAATGGTCGTTTTTTCGCTTCATTCAACTGTGATAAAGCCAAGTGGCCAGGATGTGCAGGACGGTGTTCGTGCAATTCGGATGTGGACTGTGATCCTTCGAAGCTAGGTTCTGATAATGGTGCCCAGCCGTGTCAATATCAAGCTGTCGTTGCAGAGTATTCTGCCAATAGTTCCACTTCCCCGCCTTCCTCGGTACGTGTCCATCAATGCATACTACATATATTCTTGATCTTTTCGTATAAGATTGGATTTTAATGGAATTCTAATTTTGCAGGCCAAAAGTGCTCAACCAGTGGAAGTGAGGAGGATTTTCACAATGGGTCTTCCGTTTACATCTCACCATGCTGGCCAGATTCTTTTTGGACCATCAGATGGGTACCTATACTTTATGATGGGAGATGGCGGGGGCGTGGGTGATCCCTACAACTTCTCCCAAAACAAGAAGTCGTTGCTCGGGAAGATCATGAGGCTCGACGTTGATAACATCGCTAGTGAGTATAGTTTGATCATATGGTTCGTATTAGATGCATATGGTTAGTTCATTAATATGTTACAAAGAATCTGATTCTCTCCTTTTATTATTTGTGTACTTTCAGGTGCCGAAGAAATTGATAACCTTGGTTTATGGGGGAATTACTCCATACCCGAAGATAATCCATTTAACGAAGACAACGAATTGCAGCCTGAAATTTGGGCTTTAGGATTAAGAAATCCTTGGCGCTGCAGTTTCGATTCAGAAAGACCTTCATACTTTATTTGTGCAGACGTTGGGCAGGTTCGTGTTTCGTTGGTCTCTTTGATGAACTTGTTTTGCTCTAGACCGGGTGTGAATTGGATTTAGAATTTTTAACAGGGTCAGTGTTTAATCATACAGGATCTGAATGAAGAGGTGGATTTCATCTCCAAGGGCGGAAACTATGGGTGGCGTGTTTACGAGGGCCCTTACCCCTTCACTCCCGTAGATTCCCCCGGGGGAAACACATCCTTAAACTCCATCAACCCCATTTTCCCCGTAATGGGATACAACCACTCTGATGTGAACAAGAATGAAGGATCTGCTTCAGTCTCGTCCGCCTCAATCACGGGAGGCTACTTCTACCGATCCACGACTGATCCTTGCATGACTGGAAGGTCAGTTGAATTTTCTTACCCTTGCTTAGAACATTTAGTAAGATCTATCTGCTAAGATATAGGAATTTCAAGTGTACTTATTGTATGCACCGAGCTTGTTACAAATGTATTCAATCCCGAGGACCACAAAGTGACTTTCTGAGGACATATGCTAGTTGATCGTTTGGACTTCAACGATTCAGTGAGTAGCTAGTGACCCGCCTTTTGTGTACTCTTGATTGTTTTTCAGCTACATCTTCGGGGATCTATACGCGGGGGCTATTTGGGCAGGAGCCGAGGATCCAGAAAACAGTGGAAACTTCACGAGTAGCAAGATACCATTCAGTTGTGCTCGTGATTCGCCAATACAATGTAGCTCTGTCCCGGGGACTTCTCTTCCGGCTTTGGGCTACCTTTTCTCATTTGCTGAAGACAACAATAAGGACCTTTATGTCCTAACGAGCACCGGTGTATATAGAGTTGTTCGTCCAAGTCGTTGCAGCTACAGCTGCTCGAAGGAAAACGTTACATCTGTTGGGAGCCCGGGTCCTGTCTCTTCCCCTTCGCTAGCGAATCGCTTGAATGATTCACACAACAATCTGGCCCTCATGTTCTCTTCATTGCTGTTCCTTCTGCTGAGTTTAATATTGTAGCACACACTGACATAAGATTTTGTAATGTACCATACAATAAAATTAAGACCTCCATGTTATTGTGTTTTGGGATTGAGTATAGAGATGTATCAATTCTGAAATTTTTTGCAATTAGGTGCAGAAATCAAACTAATTATCTTGCTGTGTTTTCTTAAAAATTATGTAGACCACATTTTGAGCTTGTACATGTTTTTGCATGATAGTGAAGTGTTTTTATCAAAACTTGAGACCACTACATAGAGCGGGTAAAATGCACTTGGCCCGTCGGTTACCTAAAACCCAACCCATTTCTGACGGGTTAATTTATCAAACGAAAAAAATCGGGACGAGTATATCCGTAAAAAACAATACATTTATGCCTAAAACCCAACCAACCCTACAACTCTATAGAGTCGGGTTAGGATTAGGGTTCACTAACCCGACCCGACCCTAAATTTTGCAACCTCTACACTACACCAGTAGTAATGATCAAATGGGCCAAGCCCAGTTTCTTTTCTTGCCAGAACTATAGTACTGGCAAAATGGATCATGGTCTGGGCTTGGGCTAAAATGGGTCTGGCCTAAAAGGCCCCCATGCTTATAGGGTTAGTATTTTCCGGCCCATGTTCAAACCGTCCAAACTTAAGTTGAATTATTGTTGTGTTAATGTGAAGTTAAAAAACCAAATGAAAAATTATCAAAGAGAATATGATCAGTATTCTCTTCCTCGTTCTTGTGAGGCTCGAACCTGAAACCTCAAAGGAAAATCAAAGCGCATCAATTGTTTGTCCCAACATGTCTTGGTTACTCTTCATAATATTAAGTAAAGTGTTTCACTTTTTCCGCCTTATTTTCGTAACATGGTATTAAAATTTGTTTCAATTCAGGCATTGCTTTGTCTATGTTGTCTCCCTTCTTGATTCATGTGCAGTTCTATAGTGTTATCCGAATCACACATGAGGGTGAGTGTTACAGTTTCACATTAGAGAAGTCTCACATCCATAAAATCATACATATGTATGTTAAAGTTGGTGAGGCAACACTAGAAGATGCCAC
>JAYMTF010001983.1:0-20269 GCA_036897485.1 Pelargonium nanum | reverse complement strand
TTTTGTTTAGGCTTAATCAAAACTACGTCGTTTTGATTAAGTCATTCAATCAAAACTACGTAGTTTTGAGTACAACTGATATATCACTTATATCAGTTAACTGATATACATTTTACTCATTGTGAGTACTTATATATATATTAAGTATAAAAAAGTAAAACATAAAGAAATTTATATTTTATATATAATTGATTGACCTAATCATTAACATGTATAGTATTCATTATTCAAGCATTAATATCTAACTCTAATGTGGACTCATATCATATATATTGTTATACCTCACTATGTTTTTTTATTTATTTATCAATTGAGTTACACAACAGGGGTAACTTTCTTCTTTAAACCCAAATAACCCACCCATACCGTTAGCAGGAAAACTCGAACCCGAAACCTCAAAAGGAATCCGAAGCGCTTAAACTGCTTGGCCCAACCTGTCTTGGTATTGTGTTTCTTTTCGTAGTTTATACAATTTCAAACGCTTTATTCTCTAAACTGCACTTTACTAAGAAAACTAATATGTATTGAGGGATATTTAAGTCATTAACCTAACCATATAATGAGGATGCAATTGTTGCATATATAGGAGCTCCGCAAGAGCCTTCCACCTCTCAAGTAATTTTTTATTTTTATTTTTGAAGAGGTTGTGGCAACTGTAACAACGGTCCAACACAATGTTTATAGACATTGTTTCTGTAGGAGGCAAGTAGATGACCCAAACAAACTCT
Organism: Pelargonium nanum; assembly: GCA_036897485.1. Lineage (NCBI taxonomy): Eukaryota > Viridiplantae > Streptophyta > Magnoliopsida > Geraniales > Geraniaceae > Pelargonium > Pelargonium nanum. The sequence continues at coordinate 19,541 of JAYMTF010001983.1, read as the reverse complement.
CTGACATTTACTGGTGTTGTCACCAATATCAATATCAAGATCAATCTTTGCTAGCTAATTGGCAGCATTATGCATGCGTATTATTTCAGCAAAGCGTTTAGATTGGGTGTTGAATTAATTAATTACTCATCAATTGTATATTCACTTTTGATCAAGATGGTTGCAGTCAATTATTTGAATTAGACGACAATGATATCTTACCTAATTGGCCACAACTTAACAAATTATCCCACTTTTAGCAACTTAACACACACAACCTTCCAATGAACATATTATTAATAACTTTCAATTATCAACCTAGCTATATACGATGTTACACTCCAAGACCCAGACCATATATGTAGAGGAAAATCATCAATCTCCTCAAATTAATAATTAATTAAGGTCAAAATTTGCATATATGGTTGACTTGACTCTCACAATATCTTTGTAGAAATGTCAAAACCAGCTGCTTATATATCTAGCAGTTTCTTGCAACACAGACAAATTAATTAAAACATGTTACTTCAGTTTCTTGCATGCATGCATGCAGTTCTTCAATGTGTGCTGCAATCATCAACTTCTCAATTATTATATATAATTCAATCTCCTTCTACAGTTTTGTATATTAAATAATGATGATATATAGGAGCTCCAGTCATAGCGAATTTACATTAATCACTTTGTTTCACAAATATTAAGGGTCATTTTATTTTTAATACAGAGCTTGGCAAATATGCAACATATGTTTCACAAATCACAAATGTTTATTATTTAATTGTATCAAACATCTTGGATTCATATAGCAAGTGAAGTTTAGTACACTGAATGCAAAATTACAAAGAATAATCAAAACAAACATAAATCTAAAGAAAGGTTTAGACATCTAGCTGGAGATATCTTTGTACACATATGCAGTTCTTTAGTGAAAACTAAACCTAAACTATAAATATGAAAAACAAAAAGAAACAAAATCATGAATGAAGTGAATTTTCTGTATAGAGTTTATAGGAATTGGTTCCTTTCCTTTGTTTCTAGGCCAGAATGTCACCCCAGAAGCTGTTTTCATCTTCAATGAATTTCTCCCAATCATCAAAATTGGTAGAGGTTGGTGATAATTGAGTGGAGAAGGAATTAGCTGCAGGGTTGATCTTGCATTCAACTTCATTGATCTCAGGAGAAGCTGAAACCAAACCAGGCAAATGACAAGAACTGGAAGACCCCCCATTATCACTATTGTGATCTTCTGAGTTCAATAGCTGTTCAAAGCATGCCCATGGATTCTCTGCAGCCTGGTTCCCATACTGAGGTTGAGTTTCAGGATTTGCAAAATCTTGAGGCACTTGTGTGCCCATTTGGGTGAGATTTTGGGTGCCAAAGAGTTGGTTCATGTTGCCCAAATTTGTAGGTGCACTTATTGGGTTATTGATTAGCTGCATTAGGTTCTGCAAGATTTGGAGCTTGGCTAGTTGTGCAGCTTGATCTGCCTGAACCCTGAGAGCACTAGGAGCCATCAGATTGGATGCAAGAAGAAGTTGAGAGAGATTGATGATCTGAGAGTAGTCAGTTGTTGGCTTGTGAGTTGTTGGATCAATACCCATTTTCAGCATCTTTTTTCTCATGTATGTGTTCCAGAAGTTCTTGATCTCGTTATCAGTCCGCCCTGGAAGATGGGCTGCAATCTTAGACCACCTGATCATAATCAAACAAAAGTCAGAATTTGGTTAACATTGTGTTTAATGATCTTTGATTATGTATCTTGATCGATCAAGTAACAGTTATTTGAGAAAATGAAACATTCTTTTTCCGTAGAAAACGGAAAACAGAAAATGAAAACTGTTTTCTACAACTAAACGGGAAAGTTATTTGAGAAAATGAAACATTCTTTTTCTGTAGAACACAGAAAACATAAAATGAAAACTGTTTTCCACAGCTAAACGGGCCCTTATATATACGTACTTGTTTCCAAGAACTGAGTGGAGGTTGGTGATGATTCGCTCTTCGTCTTCAGAAAACTTTCCCCTCTTGATGTCGGGCCTCAGGTAATTAGTCCATCTGAGTCTGCAACTCTTGCCACACCTGTTGAGACCAGCAAGCTTTGGGAGTGCCCTCCAGCTTCCATGCCCATTCTTGCTAATATAATTAATCAGCATCTGATCTTCCTCAGTTGTCCAAGGACCCTTCTTCAGACCCTTCTCATCACAACAAGGAGACCTCATTTTCACAAATCAAGAAACCAAGATATGTGATTTTTCAAGGTAGCTAGAGAGAGAGAGAGAGAGATAAGATTAAGCTATGATCGATGTTTTGTTTAAGGCGTGTATGGTATTTATAAACGCTAATCGATCAAATCATGATATCATCATTCATTCTTGCTTCTTGCCTTTTTTTTTTATTAATAATATGATTAATATAATGTTTAGCTTCCATGAACAAGGCAAGAAGGATCCATACCATATGTACATTGGCTTTTTTCCATGATTTTAATATTGGGATTAAACCAATTATGACTTGTTTAAGGACACCAAATCAAGGATTAGGTAGTTTATAATGTGTATATGTGTCGGACAAACGAAGGGTGTGCATCGATCTGGTGGAAATTTCCTTTAAAAAAAACAATGACATCTGGGTTTGGTGCTTGCTAATAACAGTTAAAAGTTAAATTAATTCTATGTTACATGAAAATCAACTTATTAGTTTAACTGTAATATCTGGTTTCTTGCTGAGTATTTAACAGAATAGGTTGGTATTTAACAATGCTTGGTGTTAATGACTTTTAGTTAGGTTCTATATATATATATACTGTTAGTAAAATTTGTGCTGATTCATGTTTGTTTATACGTTTTCATAGTCAATCTACCCGTTATTGTTTGCATATCTTTGAGCGCTTATTTATGCAGTTAACTTTTTGCACTTAGATTTTTCTTTAATAATATTGTTTCGAAACTGTTAAATATGATCTCTAAATGTGTTTTTTCCTGGTATTACATTTTCTCCAAGTGATTCTAATTAAGAAATATATTGAAATTAAGGTGCATTGTATGTATGATGCCCAGTGTTTAACATTATATATTATACCTCGTCAGTTCAATGTTATTTTAGTTGTTCGATTGAGCGCAGACATGTTAATTAAATATCTGTTGTGACTAGATATTATAATTTTTGTTAATGACAAGACAACAACTACGTACTGAGATATGCATTATAATTAGACCCATAATTAATCTTCAATATATTTTATACTTCCTATTAAGTAAGAGCAACTTGGAGTTTTAATAACAGTAGAGAAGTGATTTCTCTGAATTTTCTCTGCTGTATAATTTTCATGATGCAATATCGTCGTCATTATTACAAGGTAATTATGTGTTTAATTAGTGAATAATTAATCCAATGTTCATCAATATTGGTGGCCTCAGCACAAAGCTAATCAGTCTTGTCATTTTGTCTGTAACCTTACATGGATGATCTGAAATTATGGGAATGCATTATTTTTAATCTCCAACTGCTCTTTTGATGTGTTGCCAATGCCATGGATGGAGCTTGCATGGTTGATCACCTTTTTCACCAAATCATTCTCTCATTTTGAATGCCTTTAATTTGGTCTCTAAGTTGAATATTATTCAAATTCAACATACTTATAGATATTTCAAATCATCATGCATGCATATATCCCAAATCACTGAACTCTTGTCACTAAAAAATACAAATTATTAATTAGTATATGCAGAACCATCATGCATATTATATTAAGGCTGTGTAGTAAAATTGCTGATAATTAAGCTTAATTATTTTCAATATCAGATAATTATTTGGTTACTATTGAAAATGAGTAAAACAAGTTTTGCTGGTTTTGTTCACTCTATTGTGTTTGACCCTATAAACAACACAAAAACATTAGTATATTTGATGAAAATGATGGTGTTTGACATTTGTTACACAGAATCTCAGTTGGTTCTGATCCTTGTAATATATTTCAACTCAAGCTCATTATTTTGTACACATCAACAGAGGTCACATATTTTTATAATTTGGTCAATCAAGAGATAATTTTGTACAAGGACAGTCTGATTTTCTGGGTGATTTTGTCAACATGTTACATATTCAATTGACAAGTTTCTTGCATGGAAAATCTAAACTAAAAAAATAACAAAGTCCAGATACAATGTAGAATTGTAAAATACTTAAGAAAATACATTGTGATGATCTACTACAAAGTTTACTTATCAAACTTGGTTTCTTTGCTACCATTAAAATACAAATACAATTCCATATACTATGTTTGTTTCGACAACAACAAGAACTAGGTGACAGTAATTACAAAACTATAAAAAGAAAGTTCCTAGAAGCTCACTGTACCTTAATTAAGGCTAAGTATGGTGACAAAACAAATATTTATCCTAATATGAAACATTAATGTCAAAACATATATAGTTAAGCTCTCTGCTGGCTGCTGCTTCTGCATATGCTTATTATATAGAGAGTCAATTGAGAAAAATATTAGTTATGTTGCATTCAATAACTTGATGGCTGCGTGAACAGTCTTATATCTGATTAAACTATCTTTGCGCGTCATCTCAGATAATTTCTTGATTTCGAAAGATTTTTACTAAAAGTCATTACTATCAAGAATGTGACAGTGGCATTTGATAACTCGATTCGTTCAAGTTCAGTTCTTTGACATAACAAAGTTTTGTTCAAGATTTCACCAATATTGCATAGTTGGAATTTTGAAATCTTTGAATGTGATGAGAAAAATGGAATTTTGTGTCCAAGAAAGATTAGTAAGTTTCTTCACTTTTGATTCTCTGTTTCCTTAATAAATGAAACAGAACAGAGGTCAAATTTACATGAAATATGCCAAATAAGTACATAGTGTAAGTATTGTCTTGCTGATAGATTTAATCACTTCAATACACATGATTAGCAATTGGGTAAAGCACCCTATAATTCATAAATCATGCCATCAATTTGTGTTTACTGATCTTACATTTGCTGCTGATTCTGCTGAATGTTGATCAGTTTATAATATGCACCATTCTTGTTCTCTACAAGACTGTCATGAGTCCCTTTCTCTACTATCTTCCCATCTTGCAAAACAGCTATTTGGTCTGCATTCTTTATAGTTGACAGCCTATGAGCCACAATGACCGATGTTCGGCTTTTCATCAATCTGTCCAATGCTTGTTGCACCACTCGTTCAGACTCCACGTCGAGAGCACTCGTTGCTTCGTCTAGTAACAACATTTCCGGGTTCTTTAGAACCGCCCTTGCAATGGCTATTCTTTGCCTTTGTCCACCAGATAGTTGCACCCCCCGTTCGCCAACTTTAGTTGCATATCCCTCAGGAAGTGAACTGATAAAACTATGAGCATTGGAGACCTTAGCTGCTTCAATCACTTCAGCCTCCGAAGCGCCTTCTTTTCCATAAAGTATGTTCTCATAGATTGATGTTCCAAAAAGGGCCGGTTCTTGTTGTACTAGGCCTATGTGCTCTCTAAGGGACTTGATCTTCAGCTTCTTGATATCTTTGCCTGTGAACAAAATTTGGTGTTAAACTGCTACATTGATTTAGTTCTGTTTAAATTATAAAAGATATGCACGAAAGAGACTGACCATCAATCATAACTTTCCCGGAAGATGGATCATAAAACCGAAGAATGAGAGAAAGCACAGAGCTTTTGCCGGATCCACTTTGTCCCACAAGTGCCATGCTTTTGCCCGAACGAACCTTAAGACTGAAATCGTCGAAGATCACTACATCAGGCCTTGAAGGGTAGCTAAAATGGACACCTCTCAGTTCAATTGTACCATCAACTGTGGTTAGTTCTTCTCCAACATCTCCCACCACTTGTGTCTTCCGGTCCAGCACCTCGAACACTGATGCCACCATTTGGTTCCCTTTAAGAAGGTCCGGCGCCATAGCCAATGTCTCACCCATGGCCAATGCTGTCACTATAAGAACCATGAAAGCTTTCATGACAGATTTGAAGCTAGCAAGCTCCTTCCCCATCAAAACAGAACCATACCTGCAAGAATTCGAACATAGATTAAGCAATGTGGTATGCTATAAGTACTTGAATATGGTTATTGGTGAGAGTTAACAAGCTAATTACCATAAGGCAAGGCCATAGGCTGAGAAGATGAAGAACTGAGTGATGCCATAAAATATGCCAGCAATCTGACCACGAGTGAAGGAACGTTTTGAAGGCTCAACTAGCTCGCGAGCATAGAGTCCGAGGATCTTCTCTTCGGAGCAAAAGGCAGCGATTGTGCGGATATTACTCACAGCCTCTCCAGCCATCATGTTAGCTTTCAGATATGCTTTGCTCAAGTTTCCACCATAGCCTTGCATGAAGAGTTTCTGAGAAGGATACAAGAAGATATTATTGCAAGTACAAGAACTGAAAAAAGAAGCTCATTAACCGGACAAAAAGATCAAACCTCACTGATGTGACCACTGATAATCAAAGGATATGTAGCCAAGACAACAAGTGTGATCCTCCAGTTCAAGATGAATGCAATGACGAATGAGGTAACGACTAAACCCACATTTTGTAGCAGTATGATTGCGCGATCAACAACTACTGTTCGTAGCAATGTTGCATCGCTCTCTAGGCGCGAAGAAAGCATAGAACTTGTGTTGTTTGTGTCATCAAACCATGCAATTTCATTTCTCAGAATAGCTGTATATGTATATCAAACAAGTGTATAAGCACAAACCAAGTGAACAAACTAGTGCCAAGGTATAACAAGAGTGTTAATGATCACAAACTTACCTGAAAACATCTTTTCTCGCACGCGAAGAGTGAGACGTTCTCCCATGACTCCAAAACATGTGTGTGCAATGCAATTAACAAGAACAGCTATTACAGAAGCTCCAGTGAAGAGTAGAGCAATCTTCTTGACCTCGCGGCGTGTGGTGTCCCAGTCCATGTAATAAGACACAAGAGCTTGAGCAACTCCAAGAGCAAAAAGAGGCATCATAGCTCCAGCAAAAAATGCAGCAATGGTGCCAAAAACACCATAAATCCAATCAGGGCCTACCATTGAGTACATTCTTTTCGCGGAGACACGTTTAGGCTTCATCTCTCCCCCGTCTGCCCCCAAACGACTAATTGATTCTTTGTCAGATCGAAAGCTTGCTCCAAAGCTTGTTGTTGTACGGGACAGTGATCTTGAACACTTTATGCTACATGATATTGAAAATGTGTGCATAAGAAGCAACTCCATTCATGCTACTGATATAAATTATAAGCAAGAAAGGCGCATAAGTAATATGTACCTGAGAGGGCGTCCCATTGAAGGGTAGGGATGAAAAGTGGCAGCTTCTTGGAGCTGAATGAGAGATGCATAGGCACTAGATGGGTTTGAAATGAGCTCGTCATGGCTCCCGGTTTCCGCTATCTTCCCTTGTTGAACAACTGCTATAACATCTGCATTTCTAATGGTGGAAAGGCGGTGAGCCACCACGATAGTAGTCCGTCCCACCATGACACGGTCAAGTGCCTCCTGGACACTCTTCTCAGACTCTGCATCAAGTGCACTTGTAGCCTCATCCAATAAAAGAATTGATGGATTCTTCACAATTGCTCTAGATATAGCAATTCTCTGCTTTTGCCCTCCTGAAAGTTGTATCCCTCTCTCACCAACCTGCACATGAGCACAATTTATCAGAATACTATACTCATATGTGTATAGCTTCTACATGTTTCAACTCTATGATCAGTACCTGAGTTTCAAATCCTTGGGGAAGGTTGTTGATAAAAGAAATAGCCTCTGAGAGCTTAGCAGCGCGCGTGAGTTCTTCGAGAGTGGCATCATCTTTTCCATAGAGTATGTTCTCTCTAATGGTAGTAGCAAAAAGGGCAGGTTCTTGATTAACCAGGCCTATTTGTTGCCTCACCCATTTGAGATCAAGAAGTCTTATGTCGTGCCCGTCTAATAGAATTTGTCCCGAGAGGGGTTCATAGAAGCGTTCAATCAAAGATATAACTGTACTCTTTCCGGAGCCACTTCCTCCAACAAGAGCAACAATCTTCCCAGAATGGATGTTGAGATTGAGCTTGTTGAAGATGGCAACATCGGGCCGAGAGGGATAGCTAAAACACACATCTTTGAACTGAATGTTTCCCTCCAGCTTGTTCAGTTTCTGGCCACTTGAGCTGGTTTTGCTCACTGTGTTCCTCTCAATCATCTCAAAAATGGGATAAGCAGCTGCTTTTGCTCGCACGAATGCAGAGATATCCGGCGCTGACTGCCCCAATGAGCTGCAGACAATGACAGATCGAGAATATTTACTCAGTGAGGGCAAAGATACAGGACAGCGGAAAAAATGTCTTAAATTAATGGGGCATACTACAAAATTAATATTTCAGTGGAAGCAAAATATGAAAACTAGTAGAGATAAAAAAAAACAATAAAAAAATACATAATAAATTTTCAAGGACAAAAAAGTTCAGTGGGGGCAACTGCCCCCAACCCTCTTCCAACATCCGTCCCTGATAACTAAAATGCTAGAGATCAACATATGATTCAATGGTGGCACAACTTACAGGCCTGCGATGACGACGCTGAGCATAGTAGTGAAAGAATCCGCGCCATTGGCAATGTTGTGATGAACAATGATGCTAGTGAACCAAACCAGCAAGGCCCAAGAAAGGAAAAGAGTAGAGTGCAAGGAGCCTAGTCCAAGACCCTTGGCTAATCCTGCTTTGATCCCATAGTGGAAGGTATTCATGAGAGCTTCTCTGTATGATCTAACCGCCTTTTCTTCGCCTGCAAATGCTTGGACCGTCCTTACATTTCCAATCACCTCCTCAGCAATCTCGCCGGCCTTGACATAGGACTTTCGAACCCGAGCAATTAGGCCAGTTGCAACAAATGCATAGAGACCACCAGCCAGGGCAATCAAGGGGACAATGGAGAGTGTAACAAGACTAATTTGCCAAACCCTCATAAACCCTATGATAAACCCTACAACAAACCTGCTTATGTAGTGCATGAAATTACCCACCTGCATACATTCAAAACCCATCTTTTGAAACTTGTAATTGAACATTTTGGTGCAAAAAGCAACAATTTAATAAATTAGAAACAGAGTGTAGCAAAGGGAACATGTATAGACCTTCTCAGAGAGAGCATCTTGAACAACAAGAATGTCAGTGGTGATAGCAGCAATGACTTGTCCAGTTGAAGCTTGTGTGTCAAAAAGACTAATGTCCTGATTCAACATTGCTCTCAAATAGGCCATTCTCATCTTAGCTGCTTGCCTCTCCCCAGTATGCATCCAACACCCAACCTCTACATAACAATCAACTTTTTATCATCTGTCTCATACTTATATCAGTATATAGTATATAGTTTCTTGACAATGATGCATATATATATACATACCTGTCCATGATGAAAATAGTATAACCACACTTAGATAAACAAAATCCAGTGAGTACTGAAACAAATCACATCATTAGTCAGTTAAATATTAATGCATGGTAGGTGACACAAAGAAGATATATAGAGTACCATGGCAACTTTGTGGGAGGCTTGGGCAGGGAAGAGATAGGCAAGGCCAATGACATTGATCAACTTGCCAAAGAAAATGAAAAATATAGGGACTGAAGCACCATGGATGCAAGCACCAATGGAGCCTATGGTCATGAGCACATAATCATAAAAATCAGCAAATGAAAAGAGTTTGAGAAATGGGACATTTTGTGGCTTCTTTTTCTTCTTATTGTCCATAGGTGAGTCATTGATGGGAAATGGAGGTGTTGCAGGGTGTGGTTGGTTTTTCATTTTTGTTGGGCTCAGAAAACTAGATGATATGTGAAAGAAGAGAAGAGAGGAATTATATAGACTATTAAAGAGAGAGACAAGAAGAAGAGTTAGATGAGAGAGTATTTATGACTGTGTATCTGTATTGAATTTTATTTATTATCTTACCACATCACTAGTTTTGAAGCAATCCAATCACTTAATATTTTATTACTATTGTTTGGATAATTTGGAGTTGGAGTTGGTTGACTTTGTAAACATTAGTTTCTGTGGTCTGAGCTGAGGGACAGTTGTAAGTTGCAACTGTTTTTTCAGACTTTGAGGAAGTTCTTGAGGCGGTGAAGTTATTGCTCCATCCATTCTGATACTTAAAGAGAAATACTGTAAATTAGAGTTCTTCCCACAAATTCAACCGGAAAAAAGTTAGTTAGAGTCGTATATTTCCTCTTTCATCCTTCGTGCTTTTGTGCTGTAACAAACTTAAAAGATACAAACTAATTTATTATGGGAACACTACTCACAATTCATGCATAATTAATATTTTAAAAGTGAAACAAAACACTTATTTTGAACGGAGAAGTATCAACTTTTGCCTTGCTATTAAATTCAAAAATGACAAAATGGAAAGAAAATGACAAAATGAAGATTGTCAGTAGAGCAGCCTGACCTGCATTGACTTCATAAATATAAAATGTGCATGGCTAAATGATATTGGTGATTAGAGGTAGCACAATCAATATGTCAATGTTACAAACAACTTGTAGCATATGGCATTGTTACAAACAGCTAACCTGTAGCACAAGGCATTGTTATAAAATTGCCCCAATCCATGTATGATATATGGGTCATTTGAGCTAGCACACAGTCTCACTACAATCATAAATATGGCTAGATGATAGATGATAGATGATTTGAGAGTCTACTCAAAGCACATTACAAGCTAACTAATCAACAACCCATACACTCGCTAACTTTTCATTCATGTGAACCTCCCTAACACTCACCGGCTTTTCTTTCACTAATATAACAAATTAGTTATACGTGAATTGTCAATAATATTATTATAACAAGTTAATTAGCATGCATCTCTTAACATGAAAATACACGAGTAAATATAACCCATTAACTAACTTCTTAATTTTTATTCATTTTGGAACGGCGGACTTGAATTTAAGTGTTACTACTTACTAGCCAACTAGCCACACTTAATGATATTGTTAGGTTCAACCAAAGTAACTTGAGTCATGCAAATCTATTTCATGTGCACGTATGCCAATGAAGGGTAGTTATTAATGTTGACATTTTCACACTAACATGTTTTTTTTTTTTAATCCTTCAGACTAACATGTTATTTTTTTATTGGAATAGCTCTCCCCTTCAAATTTAAATAACCCGCTACATACCGCCAGCAATAAGATTCAAACTCGAGACTTTAAAGGAAATCCGAAACATTTAAACCGCTTGGCTCAACCTGTCTTATTCTTTTTGTTATTTTATTAAATGTGAACTGGAATGAGAAAAGGGGATCCACATGGAAGGATGATAGAGATATAAAAAAAAAAGTGAGAACTGGAGAAGGGTTGGCGGGGCATGGTCGTAACTAGGCTAGCAATTTGGACCAGAATTTGTATACATCTGAAATCAAACTCTACTTTTGCTCGATCCGAACAACTTTCTTGTTAGGTTTGGTTGGATTTATCTTGTGAAATTTCGTTTCAGATAGGACAAATTTGTACTATTCAACATATTTCATGTCTAAAATTGAAATCCGACCCGAAACTCAATCAAACCCATTGTACTTTCAGATCATATTCGAGTTAAACTTTACCAACCTGAACCCGACCCAAAATCCGATTTGTCAGCTCTAGCCGCAACGTTACGAGGCAGCACTTGAAAATAAATGCACATGTGAAGCTGAGTTACTCTGACACCTTGCCAAGCTTCATAAATTGCAAATTGCTACTTCATGATAAAATGATACTTGACCTCTCAGTTTCAGTAAACTATGTTCAGTACAGATCACACTACCAGAGAAGACTATACAGAGCATGGGCTATTAATATATCATACTGATTTGGACCATTTGGTGCCATTCTTTTGTAGACCCACCAACACCAACCATTATGTTCCATAGCTGACTTTTTTATTATCAGCCAGCATGCCACATCACCGACACTCGAACCTAAGACCTCAAGGGGACCAAGTGCCTTAAGCCACTTGCCCGAATGGCAAAGGCAAAGACCTATCCTCGTCCACATTCACATGCATGCATAACCTGTTACTAATACAAACATATATAATGGAGAAGAGACCACATCACATCTTTTGTCTACCAACAAACATTACTATAATTTCCTCGCTCCAACATTGAGCTAAGCTCGATTCCAAACACGAATATCAGTCTAACAAATTTTCTATACACGCAGCAGCGACATATCCTAGGTGTGTTAATTATTCTCGCGGATGAGGAGGAGGAGCTAGGGAAGCATTTCTTGCAGCCTGCTCGGAGGCATTGGCGAGGCCCTGCAACATTCTTAATATTTCGCTTGTGTCCTCCAAGTAGTACTTGGCTTTGCTCGGTTTCTGCCCCACCGTGCAAGCAAACACTTCAGCAACTGGGGACAGAGAGGGTCCTTCCCTCGCACTCATTATCACCTCAAACATGTCCTCGTCCGAACGATCATCCCCAATGCACAGAACAAAATCTGGAAGCATACCCTTTTCTTGCATTGTTACGAGCAGATGTTCTGCCACAAGGCCCTTGTTCACTCCCTACGTAACACAACACGTAACATTACTAAGAACTAACGAGCAATAAACATTGATATACAATGAATTGGCCATTAATATAGTACTAACCTGAGGTTTAACTTCTACTTTGAATTGGCCACTCTTGACAGAAACTGGCTCATTGGCTAGAACACTTTCCAGGTGATCAAGAAGCTCCTTAGCTTGGCATGACCCAAAATCTCGATCTGCAAACCTGTAGTTCCATACTAAAGCACTCTCTTTGGTCTCTATGGTGGAACCGTCAGTTGTTTCTGTGTAAAGCTTCATCACCGGCTCAGCAATCTGTTTCCAGTCAAAATCTGGCACTGACACGCATGTTTCCCAATCTGCATCATGCTTTGGCCTGGAAACATAAAAACAGCATTTACCAAACTGCTAGGGCTTGATTCAGTATGCAAAATTATTTTAGTTTTTACTTCAGCTCACTTTTAAAGTCTTAAGGAAATTAGGAAACTAGTAGAGACATGTAAATGTTATCAGAAAAACGGGCAGCTATCTTTAATCATCCTACCATTCAACGAGGACTAACAGAGCAATGGCCTCTTAAAGAAACTAGAAACCTAAACCTCGTGATGCTGTGAATCGGATTATGGCTTAATTAAGTAAGTGTAGCTTAACTTTCTATAGGTCCACAATTTTTCTCTTCCATTACAGAATGTGCACAAATGGTATTTCTTGTAAATGCTCTTACCATTTAAATTTTTCAGACACATGGTGCACAAGACATTGATAGCCAGGGTATGCTTCTTGATCAATAAAGGAGGAAAAAACATAATAAAACTCAAGTAGAACTAGAAGTGAAAAAAATACTTACTTCAAAAAATAACCATGCTCTGCTGCAAGCCCGAGCTTCTCACAAGAAGAAAACCATTCAGTTAGAGTCTCCCGGTCTTTCCCGCTAACTAGGAAGACAACATTCTTTGGGTCTCTGCACAAGTTGTTCAAAATTCCAATAGCTTCTGCATTAGGAGAGGAACTGATTGGACCAGGCAACATCATAGCACCATCATAATCTAGAAGAATAGCTCGGTTCTTGGTCCTCTTGTAAGCTGAAACAATGTGCTCAACTGAAAGCTTCCGGAAACTTGGATCCAAAGCAATTACCCTGAATCCTAACCCAAAACCAATTCCCCAGCACCTCCTCCGAACATGGTCCCTGCATGACCTTTCAAGATCCTGCAAAAAGCTATGTGCCCAATATCCAACATCATGTGTACTCACATATCTGTAGTGCTTTTCATGCCGCATCTGCTTTTCAGCCTCAGGGACCATCAACGCAGAATCCATAGCTTCAGCCACAGCATCAGTGTTCCACGGATTGACTCTAATGGCCCCACTCAATGACGGGGAGCACCCAATGAATTCAGATACCACCAGCATGCTCTTCTTCAGGGCGGATGAGTTTAGCCCCAAGGTCTCATCTAGCTTCTCATTTCCTTGACGGCATATGACATACTCATAGGGAATAAGATTCATCCCATCTCTAACTGCAGTAACAAGACAACACTCTGCAATTACATAATAAGCAATTCGCTCATAGAACTGAAGAGGGGTGTCAATAAGGACCACGGGTTCATACCCTGGTCTTCCAAATGTCTCATTAATTCTCATCACCGTTGCTTTAGTTTCAGACTGCACCTCCTGAACATCCTTCCCTCGTCCTCTAGCCGGATTTGCAATTTGAACCAAAACAACTTTACCCCTCTTATCAGGATGATGTATAAGCAATTGCTCCATGGCCAACAGTTTTAAGCTTATTCCTTTAAAGATATCCATATCATCAACCCCAAGAAGAACAGTTCGACCCTTAAACTGATTTTGTAATTCTGCAATTCTAGATTCAGTCTCGGGAAGATTCAGCACAGATTGGAGCTGACCCATATGAATCCCAACCGGAAGAATCTTGATGCTGACAGTGCGGCCATAATATTCAAGTCCTATGTAACCTCGCTTAGATTGATAAGAAAGACCAAGCATTCTACTACAGCATGAGAGGAAGTGCCTAGCATAGTCAAAAGTATGAAAGCCGATAAGGTCAGAGTTGAGAAGCGCTCTAAGAAGTTCATCCCTAACAGGTAGGGTGCGGTATATCTCAGACGATGGGAATGGACTGTGAAGAAAGAACCCGAGCTTCACCCTATTAAATCTCTTCCTTAAAAATGTAGGCAAAACCATCAAATGGTAGTCATGCACCCAAACATAATCATCATCGGGGCTAATGACTTCCATAACCTTATCTGCAAATATCTTGTTCACAGAAACATATGCTTGCCAAAGAGTTCTATCAAACCGACCACCGAGATCTGGTGATAGAGGAAGCATGTAATGGAATAAGGGCCATAGATGTTGCTTACAGAACCCGTGATAAAACTTACTGAAGAGATCAGGAGGGATAAATGCTGGCACACATTTGAAAGTTTCCAATAAGGTTTGAGCAACATCATCTTGCTCACAAGGTTCAATCTCTTCTTTAAGACAACCAACATAGATCACTTCCACATCTTCTCCAAGACCATCTTTGAGCTGTAAAAGAAGCGAGTCCTCGTCCCAGCTAAAGAACCACTCTCCATCTGATCCACGATGTGCTCGAAGTGGAAGCTGATTCCCCACAATAATCATCCTTTCTTGCGAGATAGATGAGGGAGCTTCGGAGCCAACACTATTGCAGTTATCATCATCAAGTTCAGATAACACTCCAGCAACAGTTGCCACTCGAGGGAGCCTCTTCCTCTCTCGACCAAAAGACGGGAAATCACCAGAAGCAAGGTCTAAAAGGTTAGAGTACGACCTTGAAACCATTGTGGGGAAGCACTTCCTGGTCTAATGTAAATAGCTAGATGACTCTGTTGATTCTCCTTTTGCCCAATTGTTACAATCAGATTCTACAGAAACCCATGACTAGATAGAATCAGAACAAAGAATAAGACAATCAATTCTTGAAAACTCAGTGTAAATGAGAATATGGAGATATTGCCAACACACAAACACATTGAAAGAGAGACCAGAAGGTGCTATTCAAGAATTTTGAGTGCCCTAAAATTAATACCTTCTCAGCACCAAATTATACCTTGTTGGCCAAGAAAATAAATACCTATCTCTCTTTCGAACCTATAAAAATAACCCACTAATTTTCAGTTGATTTGAGCAAAACCCAGAAAAATCTGAACATAGCAAAGAAAGCAATATACACTCTGAAGCCCCAAAAAACTAAATCAGAACTAATAGCAACCAATAGTGACAAAAAATTACCTCCAGAAACCCATCAACACAGAAGCCAATAGCTACCAACAAAGGTAAAATGGCCTATCAAGAACTAACAAAGCAAAGCAAAACAGATCCAAATGCATAACCAGCCCACCACAAATCCATAAAGATGCAAACTTTGCAGAGAAAAGAAGCAGATCAGAGAGTTCAGTGTACAGAGAATTAGAAACCTCAAAACCATGACAATGGGCAGTGAACAAAAAAGCATCACAAAGTGCCATCCAATATGAAACTTTAGAGAAATGGGGAAGAAAAAGATGTCACCTTTGAGTGTTGAATGATAGTGGGTGTTGACAGAAACCAAAGATTCTTCACTACTCAGCTGTCTCCAACAAGCTCCAATGGTGGTGAAGATGTTCCACTTTTAGTATGTTTAGAGTCCTATTTTCTTCATTGGATGGACTATGTCTATGGATCTATTGCTCTGCAATTAAATGGGATGTCTTTATACAAAGCATCTGATTCTTTGTGCTGATAGTGGAAAGAAAAATAAAAATAAAGTGGAAGTGTGAGAGTGAGAGTGATGACAGACAGCAAGAACATAGAACAGTACACACCATCTTGTTAACCATGGTTTAGTTAGTAATCTACTAATCTCCTGCACCTGCACCTAACCCTAACTTGGAGACAGATTCACAAACATGGAAGCGCGTGTGGGACACGAACGGACCTCCAAGATTCCATTTCTTGCAATCATTAAATGCTAAATGGCTTCACCAAATTGTCAAAATGGTTTTTTTTTTTTTTTAACATCAAAATGGTTTCTTTTCAGTACCCACAATGTCAAAATTGCCAAATTGGAGCACCACTTTGATTTCTATATGCTGCAAGAATATCAATGAAAATTTGAATATTGATTCTCAGTTGCACACTAAAATTAAATTCATTCAAGAGTTAAAAAAATTAAATTCATTAAAAAAAGGGAAATGAATGATGCATGTAGCCGTCATATGCGTGAAATACACGTAAGGCTAAAATTGTATCATAACCATCCATCACACTAAAGGTGGTACCCACTATCCCATCCCTGAAAACCAAAATTATACAAAAATATATATATATATATATATATGAGATTCACTACCACTAATCACAGCCTGTCACCGGTCTTGCATGCATTTCACATGTAAGACGGTTACATGCGCCAATGAGTCTCCTCAAAATATAGTTTCTTTTTCTTTAAAAGTAAAACACAAAAACAAGGCTAGTCATTGTGTTTTGATTGGCCTAGCTGAGCTGTTATTTACAGGCATGAACATGTTTACATGCATTGGGTGTTCTATTTTTTTTTTTTTTCTGATAGCGATGATTGATGAAGAAGACCTCACAAATCTCAACAACACACTGTTATGAAAAGTACTGACTGCCCAATTATTGTACTACACTTGTTTTGTACTTCTGTTTTTTATTTTCATTTTATTGGATCTTGATGGTTGGCTCTTTTTTCTCAGATATTTTCTTTTACAGTTCACACGTAGGGATCAATTTTAAGAAAATTATAACACAAGTATTAATTGATGTTTTAAGCTAATTTATGAGCTTTGATTACCAAAAAGAAGCTTTGGAGATAGGTGCAATTTAGATGGTTGCAAAGGGAGCAACATTAATTAATTCATTGTAAATATATAATAAAAATGTGAATAGCTTTGAGTCAAATAATTTATATAATGAAGGTAATCTGTCAACATCAGCATGACCTAATGTGATGGAACTTTATGGAAAGAAATATAAAAAAAGATGCACCATATATAATTTGCTTTTGGTATACATCACAATAACATGAATGATGAAAGACATAATTTGGGGTTAATAAAGTAGGGTCCATTAATTGGGTAGTCAATTATTGGACTTGATCATCACTTTGTGACTTGTTTGTGTGAAATAAAACCTTTTTATTTTCAGGAGTTGAAACTTGAAAGTGATATAGGACTAGTTTTAAGTTTCCAACGTTTATAGAATATACGAGTTTATATTCTTTTACCTAATATCAATACCCTAAGCTCTCACAGAAAATTAAGAAAACAAAAGTTTGGAATATATCCTTACTATCATCTAGCTACATCTTTGTGTTTATAGGTTGCAACGCGAGTTTTCATACTTTATAAGAATTGTAATTTTCATGAGTAAGGAGAAATCAAACGTTAAAAAGATAACTCAATATTAATATCTATTTTATAATATGTAATAACTTTTCTACAATGCAAGTTTCTTGTTGGACAAAGACCTCTGCAGGTATTGCAACTTGACATTCCACAATTTTAGATATATATACTTCTTAATCAAGCTCCTCTATGGTCTCTACCATCCGCTTCATCGCCACATGCATGCACCCATATATCCAAGGGAACTTTCATACGAATTTATCTGAGTCCAACTGAGAGTGTGGGTGATCCACCTAGGAAGAAGAATTTTGAGGCTTTGCAATTAAAGGAAGCCAAAACGGTATATGAATTGGGAAAAAGAAAACACTTATTCCAGGTAGTCCAATGACCCCAAACACATAGATGGGAATATGCTTATGCATATTACCAAATATAATCTCATTTTTCATTTACAAACTTCCGGCTACTTTTAACTTTTTTATACATTAAGTAGCGTCGCCAAACAAATACATTTCAATGTAATACGAGTATACAACCATTTAATTTCTAAATTCAATCTCAATTTTCACACATCCCATATGAACTCATATAAAAATACTAAAAGAGAAAATCCTGAAGGACCCAAATCTCATTATTTTCTTGTTTTGCACCACCAGGTGACTTATTATTAGATACTATGAATAGGTAATATAGACCAAAAACATAATAGGATCTCTCTTACATTTATGAATAAAATTGTGAAGTAATTAACTATTTAAGTTGGTTGGTTTGTTGACCATCAGGTGACTGACTGCTCACCTTAATTATATAGTACTAGTAATATATATATGAAATATACAAATGGAGCAAAGCACTTCCATAGGTTTTGACATTCAGGTGACTAATTAATAAGTGGCATGATATTCAATTATTTTGATAATGATAAAGAAGCTTCTTTTGTCCCCATTCTCCATCCAACTTGCCCCCATCACCACCATCAACATCATATTTGATGGGACTCAACTATTCATTCCATAATTGCACTCAAGTCTACAGTACTATAATCTATTTAACTATATGTAAATATAATAGTAGAAGTTGAGATGGCCGAGTTGGTCTAAGGCGCCAGATTAAGGTTCTGGTCCGAAAGGGCGTGGGTTCAAATCCCACTCTCAACAATTTCATTTTTAAACCAATTTTTCTTATTTTAATTTTTGTTTGGGAACTCAAAAAAAAAAAAAAAAAAAAAAGAGTTTTGAATAAATAAGGCAAAAGAAAAATAGAGAAGTTATAAGAATTTATGTTGTGTTTGGTAAAATATTGTGTTTAGTAAATTTTATTGTAAAGAAGAGTATATAAAGGTGAAGTATAAATAGAAGCTTTGAAATATGGATGAGATCTCCTCCTCTTACAAAGGAACAAATATTTATACTTACAAACTACGTTCGCCACACAACATGTGGTTAGTTGTTGGTGAACTAGGGTGCGCTTAAAGACCCATTTGAGTGCTTAAGTCTTATCTTTCTAGGCGCGTCGCCCACTAGTATGGGGTGAGCTTGAGAATTTTCGCATGCCCTTTGAGTATCGTAGAGTGAAGTAGAGCACATACCACTTCATGCAACATCCGGGGGGGGGGGGGGTGGGGAGGGGGGG
>JAYMTF010001982.1:0-20274 GCA_036897485.1 Pelargonium nanum | reverse complement strand
ATTTTTGGTTAAAAAAAATTTAGGGATCAAATTGGGTCAAAACATCAAAGTTTGGGGACCAAATTGGATCTTTTACCTAACTGAATTGTTTTCTTTTTCTTATGACATTTGTTAAATTTGATACTTTTCAACTCCAATTCAATAAAATTAAAAATTCAGGAAAATTGCACTCTTAATGTATTATACACCTTATGCACATGACCTACAAACATACTATAAGAGCTGAATAAAAAATAGGTTTGTACAACACTCAAAAGAAAAAAAAGCTTTATATAACTTACTAAAATGTCACATAATCATTTTTAGTTTTGACACATTTTTTTTCCTTCTTAATTATAAACCAACACATCTCCAAAATTAAATCATACTATTTTTTATATAATAAAATTGCAAACCCTACACTAGTGCTAATGGAAAATCACGATATAAATAGAAATTTTATCGTGATGTATTGTAAGGTGTGCAAAGAGAATACATTATAATATTTAATGTTTCTTAGGCATCTCCAATGGTGTATAATAATGGTGTAATAACACCAAAAGTTGTGCATTATACTCATATTATCCATTGTGTAAGTGTAATATATATAATGCACATAATGCAATGATTGCATATGACACTTGTCCACTTTGTTATCTAATCCAATAAAAATGTTTACAATAATATTAAAATAATAATAACATATATGAAAAAAATAGAAATGAGTTCATGTTATTGCACTCTTAAAATATAATTATAGTTAGAGTGAGTATAATAGAAATTGATAGATTATGTGGCAAGTGCATTACACTCTTAGGCTGTAATCCATTGGAAATGTCCTCGTGATCATTCGCATTACACTCTTAAGATATGTACAAATTGTTCTTATGACTATGATAATAAACCTCACAGCCGTGCAAATGTGCAATGCAACTTATTATAACATACTGATAAAAATAAAGTAAAGTGAATCATTATCTACAACAACGGAAAAAAATTTCATGTTTCAAATTATTTTTTTGGTGGGAAAACAACTTTTTGTTGTTGTTGTTGCAAGTGTATGATATATCGGAATAACTTTTCAAAATTTAGCTTAATTTAAAAGCAAGTTTTGTTTGTGGGATGAGAAAATTCAAAAAAGAAAAAAAAAAGAAGAATATGAAACATTCTTAAGGACGTGACTCGAGACTGAGACTGAAACTGAGGAGTGAGGACTTGTCGTTTGCTTCACAAACGTCAACGATAAAAACAGCCGCCCATCTCGGGAACTATCGTGACAAGTTCATGCTATGTCAGTACTGATTGGCTCTTACATGGTTCCTCTTCTTCGCGCCTATTTACACCGCCAAACCCTAATTCTCCTCCGCAACTTCCTCAATTCAATTCACCGCAACCTCCGATTCTTCACTCCGTTCCTCACAATGTCACAGTCCAGCTCTCACCAATCCTCTCCTCCCTTCGATCCCACCCAGCCTTCGGTTCCGATTTCGTACCCAATCAAGACCCTCGAAGACCTCGAGTCGCGATCCTATTTCCAGTCCTTT
This sequence comes from Pelargonium nanum, assembly GCA_036897485.1. Taxonomy (NCBI): domain Eukaryota; kingdom Viridiplantae; phylum Streptophyta; class Magnoliopsida; order Geraniales; family Geraniaceae; genus Pelargonium; species Pelargonium nanum. The sequence continues at coordinate 18,751 of JAYMTF010001982.1, read as the reverse complement.
CACTACCCTTTCAACAAATCCTCTGTTCCGCTTCAAGCTCCGTCTCGGTCGTCTCCGAATAGGCCCAGGAATCTGGTGTGCCATGACATGGCGGGTGGTTACTTGGACGATAAGTGGGTTCAGGGAGGGTCCAATGAGGGTGCCTATGCGATATGGCATTGGTATTTGATCGATGTTTTCGTCTACTTTGCGCATAGTCTGGTTACTCTGCCTCCTCCGTGCTGGACCAACACAGCTCATAGACATGGAGTTAAGGTATGTTGGTTTTCGATTTTGTTTTCCAGAACTGGGTTGAATTGGGATTGGAGCACGTTTTGGTTCAAATTTGAAGTTGACTACACTATTGTGGCTCGATTATGTTTTTTTATTTAGTAATATATATATTTAAATAATTGGTGAAATGATTATGGTAAACAAAAAGTATATATATATATATATATTTTTTTTTGTAATTTGAGTCAAGGGATGGGTTGAAATTGGGATTTGGGATTTGACTGTGTTCTTGTTCAGTTTCCAAAGTTTGCTATAGAAGAATGGTTTGGTTCTCTTTTCTTGGTTGTGCACATTGAAATGATTGAAGTGACATGGTGGAGGAAAATCTATATGTAATGTTCTTGCTTGTGCATATGGAACCTAAGGTGTTGGGGACTTTCATCACAGAATGGGACGAGGGGAGACTTATTTGCAATAAGTTGCTATCAACAAAGGAATCCGCTCAGATGTACGCAGAGCGTTTGGCCGAGCTAGCTGCTGCGCTGGGATTTGATGGCTGGCTGGTATTTTTCTTCTTACCAAATCCTCTATTACAATTTTTTTTTAATTCCTTTTCTGTTTTGTGTATAGAATTGGTGTTCATTGGGCATGCCTTTCCACTAGTTGTTTACATTATTCATTGCAGTGAATGAATCCTTTACATGTCTTCAAGATGGAAGGACATTAGTTTTTGGTTTTGAGGTGCAAAAAATATAGTTATCTGCATCCAAAACCTTTTAAACATTAGTAGCATTGTTACATGAATGAGTAGTTTTTTAAGAATTAGAATGCATATCAGCATATGCACCTACTCGGTCAAATAACATTTTACCTGTTATGGACAAGAAAAGAAATTTTAAATTGAGTGGATTTCAATGTTTTTCCAGAGTGGGAGTGGATAAAGTAGTATAGTTAATTTACTATAGTTTTTTGAAGGCTTATCTTTTGCTTTCCTTTCCTACTTGACATAGATGCACTGTTAATTGCAGATTAACATGGAGGTTGACCTGGACTTGGGGCAAATCCCAAACATGAAAGAATTCGTCCGTCATTTGACCCAGACTATGCACTCCTCAGTACCTGGATCTTTAGTGATATGGTGAGTGCTAGAGATTCCAGTTTATGACATTTTTTTTGTGTGAACCTTTTTACTATGACATTCTGTTGTTGATTTTGCAGGTATGATAGTGTTACAATTAATGGTAATCTTGCATGGCAAAATCAACTGAATGAAAACAATAAACCCTTCTTTGATATATGTGATGGCATATTTGTAAATTATACTTGGAAGGTATTGCTTTATTTTGTTTTTCTATTTCAAAGGTAAATTTTGCAATATCTGTCTTCTCTTATATAAAGTCTTCTTTGTACCATTCAGGAAGACTATCCAAGACTTTCAGCAGCTGTTGCTGGTGAGAGAAAGTATGATGTCTACATGGGTATTGATGTATTTGGAAGAAGCTCTTATGGTGGTGGACAATGGAATGTAAGTGGTGCGTTAATCATCATAAATTTATCTAGACATATTGTTGAATCTGATTTGATTTATGGGTTTATCCTAATTTGATAGATTATGTTGGAAAATATGCCACAAATGAACTTCATGCAATGCATATTTTCTTATTCTTCTGAACTAATGTATTATCTAGCAAAGTATTTTGTTTCTGTTTTAAGGAATTACAGTAGCTGTCTATCTTCAGAAGTATGGAACTTTGTTCTAATGTTTCCTGGATGGATTTGATTAGTTAAAGAGTTCAAGATTTACACAACATGCAATAATCAAAATATTCTATCATTTTAGTACACATAATGCATCTTAGATTCGATTAATCAAAAGGAGATTTATCACAGACCAAACATGAAAATATTTAAATTAATCTTTTTTTATGTGAATGAGTTTTTTTTCCCCATATATAGTATGTACAGACTTACCTTACCTTTTTTTTTTTTTGACAAATGGCTCTTAGAGTTGAGTCTGTTAGAGTTGTGAAGTTCTTGTACCAAAGTGAGAAAGATGCCCTTCTATCAAATAAGAAACTTTTGGCATTCCTGAACTATGCTGAACCAGAATTAGAATATGTCACCTTTTTATTATTGGCAAGTTAGAATATGTTAATTGGTAGCTATTTTTGTAGACTTTACTTGTTTCATTCATCATTGGTATGGTAGTGGTTACCATCAATTGTTATATTTAGTGCATCTGTAGCATGTATTAGCTTTGCAATTGGATTCTTACATTGCAATATACCTTGGTCTCACAATGGAGGAATTCTAATCATAAAAACACCTTTTCATATCAGACAAATGTTGCACTTGATTTGTTAAAGAAGGATGATGTGTCAGCTGCCATATTTGCTCCTGGATGGGTCTATGAAACCGAGCAAAAACCTGATTTTCAGACTGCTCAAAACCGGTAACAGACCTAATTGTTTCTAGTTCATTCCTTATAGTTCATATTTTGTTTTACTTTTTAGCTTACGTCCTATAAGTTGTTTAAATGAGAATTCTTTTACCAGCTTCTTAGTCATATACTTTTAACTTTTGCAGCTGGTGGGCTCTTGTGGAGAAATCATGGGGTGTACAACAAAACTATCCCAGAACACTACCATTTAACTCTAATTTTGATCAGGTTGCCATATGGAGCTGTGTTGTCTTTCTGATATTTATAAATTCTTGATATCTTATTTTAATTTTAATGTTTGTTATTTTGATCAACTTCATGTGGCCCTAGTTTACTTAACATTTGTGCTGGCGTTTCAGGGTCATGGCTATCATATATCTGTTGATGGAGGGCAAGTATCTAACAGTCCATGGTGTAATATGTCCTCCCAAGGTTTTCAGGTAAGCAACTGCTAATTCTCAATATATATTACACTAGACTTTATTTCTTGTCGTTTGTGTAATATGACTCAGAGTAAGATTTTCCTTTCACATGCAGTCTTTTCTGTGATCATGATTAGTTTTTCATGAAAGTTGTTTATATCTAAAAACTTAATAGTTACTATCTACTTTATATTTGTTAGAGAATGTAATTAATATTGGGCTTTCAAGAAATGGTTATGACATCAACAAGGACACAAGATGTACTCATTTTCAAGAATTTTACTTTAGAGGTACAGTGTTGCTAGATCACTGTACAAAACAAATAATTAGGAACACCTAATAAAAAAGTTCGATCTTACTACTTGTACGGTGACTACTGAAAGCTATTTAAGATAGCATTCATCAATTTTATTGATGTGTTTTTCCTTCTTTGGTTCTTATTGTGGCAGCCCTTCCTTGAATTCAATGGTGACCCCACTCCGGATACTATTGAGGTTCTTGTTAAGTAAGTACTAATGCTTATATGTATGCTAGTAATATGAATTTGTGGTCTATGAAGTGCCTGTGAAAAGAAATATGGCATACTATCTACTCAGATGGTTCTATCATGTGTAGCAAAAAGAATATATAAATATATGAAACAATCTCATCTTAGACTATTTTGATTGTATTATTAGGCTTCAATTAAGGCTCCTTCTGTCATTCTCTTGGGGATTAGCAGAAGCAACCCATAATATTCCTTGTAGATCAAAAATTGATTTCCTGTACAGTGCACTACCTATTAAAATTCATTTGTGGCTTTGATAATCATACGATGCACGCCTACTATTTTTGTTTATCCACATACTTCTTGTCTTCTTTCAAAACTAGCCATGATATTGAATATAATATCTTCCTCAGTGAACTGACGTAGCGCATTGCTTTGTTACAATGGGCTGTCTCCTTACTAATTTTTCTATTGTAGTTTTTAGTTCTGACTAGATACAAGTATCCATGCACTGAATTAACCATATTTCTGCAAAATGCAGCTTTAAGGACACATCATATAGTGGAGGAGGAAACATCACATTTAAAGGAACTCTTGGAGACAATGCTTATTTCACGACAAGGCTCTTTCTGGGGCAACTTCTTTTGGGCGATTTACCCGTCCACTTTACATATTCTGTAAGACATCTTCTTATAAAGTGTTGTCAATAATAATCATCAGTTTTCCGACACAGCTTACATTCTTATCATGTGAACACCACCTTTGCCGGCAGGTGAAATCTGATGGGAGCTCTTTGGTGGGACTTTCTCTCGAGTTCTCATCCGATACAAATGAAAGAACATCAGTGCTTCTCGCATCTCGGGGAAATACCTTGCTGACTATGAACCATTTCGCAAGCAAATTCAGTAAAGTAATCATGCCACGTCAAGTTAAACAGCTAGATACGGCCCCAGGTTGGGTGTTACAGGAGAGTAGTATTGCAATGAATGGATCCACGTTAACGGAAATCCATGCTGTATGCTACAGGTTAAAACCCGAGCGTGGTGAACTGAGCTCAGAATCCAGAGCAGTAGCTCATGGCTCATCAGAATTCTCTGCAACACTGGGTCATATTTCAATAAAAACTTCAGAACAAAATTCAGATTTTCCTCCCTCTACTTCATGGCTAGTTGAGGGTCAATACATCCAATGGACTGCAGGTTCTGAAGGCGCCAAGTCCCTAAGTGGTAAAATTGTATGGAAACTGAAGAGCGGGGAAGATGCACCATTCCCTAAATACAATATATACATAGAGAAGCTAGCAAAACATGTGGTCGTGAACGTGGATGGAATGGAGGAAGCAAATCATGAATATCTTGGAGTTGCACAAGTCCAAGCCTTCTACATTTCTGAATTTGCAGTTCCGGCGGGCACTTCTGGACTCAAAATTGTCATTCAGTTGTGTGATGTGGACGGGACTTGCCAAAAGCTGGATGATTCTCCGTTTTTCCAACTGGATGTCGAAGGTTAGACAATTTTGCCTTTTGTAATCTTTATTTCCCCTTCCTTTTCGAAGAAAAGGCAAATAATGTTGTTGTATGCGACTAGTTCTTTAGTGCACTGCAAGAGTGATAAAAGGGTCAGTTGTTTTTTTAGGTATATTTTTTTCCTACCAATGCTGATGTATTTGCTAGTTCACTTGTAGAACAATAAAATCATGATAAAATTCGTTCTATCGAAAGGATCTTTACATGCTTTGATAAATATTTTGAATCGTCTAATGATACTATTGTTGTTGAAATCTTAGATTCTTGATCTGAATGCAACATTTTTGCAAATTATGTCAAGAAGAAGCTGAAAGTTTTGAGCTTATTTTCATCCACTGGCATAGGTCACCTAAAATGGTAAAGAGCCTGAACAGTCTCTTGTCCAAAATGCAGATTGTTTATTAGAAAACAAAACTGAGATGGTTTTGGATCCGCCCATTTATCTGTCTTCCTTGCTCAACAAATTGCTTAGAATAAAAAAATTACTCATGAATTTTGTAACATCAGAGATGTACAGTAAATTGCTAATCTATATATCATCACATTAATCAATGAAGCATCAAACTGGACTTATTGGCCTGTTTAAAGTTGGTAATTATTCATGTCGTAGCATGATACGAAATTAGCGTGTTTAGGCTCACACATTTCGTAATTGTGTTGTGTTCATGTTGGGTTCCAAAACACGCACACATGATTAATTAATCATGTAGTGACACATATGACACGCCTGAAAAGGGTATTGTTGTAAATTAATCATAATAACTTGTCAAATGTATTGTGTGTGTTTGGTCGTGTCATGTCAAACAGGTTGGGTAGTATCGTGTCAAATGTGTTAGTTATATCATGCATATTGTATTAAATTGTGTTTATGTCAATCGTGTCATATACCTATATTAACACTACTCGTCTATTTATAATGTTAAATATGTTGTATTCGTGTTTAGTTATGCATCACAATGTGTAGTAGAACACACACAACAATGAGCACAACAAGCAAACAGAGATTGTTATCTCTAGACCTGTTGGAGCCCATCCAGAAAAGGTTAGACCAAAGTTCCACATCTCGTACTTCACATACACTACTGAATTTGAGGACGTACTTAAAGTACTTGCAATTCCCGCTGCGCACGCTCATACATGTAAATGAATATTTTAAATTGTTCTTGGGTAAAAAATAGATATTAACAAAATTAAATTAAATCTGCACAAAATATATACTAATAAATTAAATATAATTATTTAAATTTTTATCTAAAAAATAAACGAAAAAAAAAAAATCGAACCAGTAACAAATTTACGAAACAGGATCTTCAAATGATTCAGTTTTTTTCTCCAAATTTAAAAAATATTGAATCAAAATAAAAAAATAAAAAATAGAGCTAATAATCAGTATATAGAAACTGCAACTATATCCACCACGAGTCGGCCACGCGCCCACTCCTCGTCACCTCCCAACCACACGCCCACTACCACAACACCAATAACTACAATCCCACATATAAAAACCCTCCACTTCCTCTAATCTTCAAACCAAGTCTCTGCAATTTCACCATCTCCAATCTTCAAACCAAGTCTCTCTCTCTCTCTCTACACACAACCATGTCTCTCACTCTCAAGGCTGCTCCTGCTTTCACGCTCCTCACCTCTCGCGTGGACAACAATCTCTTGTCCTCTGTTTCATCGACCTCCTTCTCGCCTGCTCCGTTGAGCTCTGCTGCTTCTCTGTTCTCGAATCTTCGTCTCTCCACCGCCGGAAATGGAGGCGGCGTCTTCGTCTGCGCCTCCAAGGAGCCGAACAGCCGTCCCCTGAGCGGCGTCGTTTTCGAGCCCTTCGAGGAGGTGAAGAAGGAGCTCAGTCTCGTCCCCAATGCTCCGCATGTCTCTCTCGCTCGCCAGAAGTACACCGATGAGTGCGAGGCCGCCATCAACGAGCAGATCAAGTCGGTTTTTGGTTTCGGTTTTGTTGTGAATTGATTCATATCTGTCAATTTTGATTGAATTTGGTTTTTGTTCCTTCAATTTCGCGAAGCCCTTTTTTTGACGATTTTTTATTATCAATTGGATTTACAGTGTGGAGTACAATGTCTCGTATGTGTACCACGCCATGTTTGCTTACTTTGATAGGGACAACGTTGCACTCAAGGGCCTGGCCAAGTAAGGCTTTTGAGAAATTGCCACTTTTTGTATTCAATTTAGTTTTGTAGGTTGATCGTTTAATGTGGTTTTCAATTTTTTTGTGTATAGGTTTTTCAAGGAATCGAGTGAAGAGGAGAGAGACCATGCTGAGTCGTTCATGAAATACCAGGTGTTTGGTTGTTTATATTTGTGTTTTTATTGATGGTGGTTTCTGATTAGAAGCTTGAAATGTGTTTACAATTTACAAAGTTTTGTTGTTTAACTCTCAGAACAAACGGGGCGGGAAAGTGAAGCTTCAGTCCATAGTGATGCCTCTTTCCGAGTTTGATCATCCCGAGAAAGGAGATGCTCTGTATGGTGAGTCTTGGGGCTACACATTTGTTGTGATTGTTCGTTAAGATTTGACATTGCTAATGAGCTTTTCCTGGTGCTTCTTTTGTTTTGTTTAGCAATGGAACTTGCTTTGTCTTTGGAGAAGCTAGTTAATGAGAAGCTTTTGAACTTGCATAGAGTAAGATACCGATACTCCTAACATTGTTGATTATCGTAATTTAGTGATCAAACAATTGAGTAGTGACATTGTGTTTGAACAATAGGTTGCGGATAGGAACAATGATGTGCAGTTGGCTGATTATGTTGAAAGCGAGTTCTTAGCTGAGCAGGTGAAGTGCATTTGTTATGTTTACATTCTTGTTAAAACTTAGTTCTTTGTTCAATTGATAAGGTGTATTGAGATTGGTTTGCCATTTGTTTCTTCTATAGGTTGAAGCTATCAAGAAGATTTCCGAATATGTTGCTCAGCTGAGGAGAGTCGGCAAAGGACATGGTAGGGCTCATAATTTCAATTCTACTTGTGCATTTCTTTTGCTTGCTTACAATTCAATTGACTTCTCTAACTATGTTCTTGATGGATTTTCAGGAGCGTGGCACTTCGACAAGATGCTGCTGGAGGAAGCTTAGATGTTGCATAGTTGATTGCTGGATTATGGGAATTAGATTTACTCTTTTAGGGTTTTAGTTTTTATGTGTTGTTTTGCATTAGGACTTCCCTCAATTAGATAACTTGAGGGTTTAGATTAGCTGAAGTCTTGTTGATGATTAGTTTTAAGACAGCAAGTTACTATGTTTTTTAAGGTTTTAGTTTGTCAAGTTTGTTAAAGTTTATCAATGTGGATGTGTCTTTCAATCTATCAAAATCTATGTTACTTTATTCTCTTTTCTAATCAACTTTATTCTCTTTTCTAATCAAAACTATAATGCACTAATCTATGGAATCTGTATAGGTCATTACAGTTGCCCAATTCAAGCACTGACTGTCACCATGTGATATGGTTAATTAGTATGATTTCTGGATTGACACATAAGTTTATGACCATTCATTCTACTACATCGGCCGTCTGCAAATTTGCATCAGTCAATTTGGTCCCCATTAGGATGTATACATTTGCTTAATCAAGATCTGTGGTCCCATCTGATTGGATTATGACCATAAACCTATAAAGTATTTGGTGACTGCCATCACTTGATAAGATCCATGAGACTTCTAAAGACCGGACACTTGTTCTTGTCACATTGAAGAGTATTTTTTCCTCTATGGATTAGGACCATAAACCTATAAAGTATTTTGTATGATATATTAAATTTTAATGAGTCTTCATTTTAAAAATGAAGAAGAAAAGTCCTGCAAACGAAACCTTATTCGTTTAGGCTTTTGCCAGATTCCCTATTAGAAGATGAAGACTCGAGGATCAACCATAAAAGTAAAGGTAGAAGGAAAAGGAATGAGGATCTTGGAGGCATAAGAAGTGAAGGATTCAAATTTACACTTCTTTAGTGCCTTGTTTTAACAACATAAGCACATAAAGGTTGGAGATAAATCTAACACCGATTCAATTCTCTTTAGTTTTTTATTAAATTTTATAATAATCACAAAAAACACAAATTTAAAGATTGCAAAAGAAAATGATAAACTAAAAATAATTGGAACAGTACTTGTAGTAATTGTCAGACTCAGTGGCTAATTTGCAGCTCAATACATATTCTCTCTAGTCCAAATATCCCAAATGTGGCCAACACTTGCAATGAACTGCAAATTATGCAGACATATCATGACTAGATACCATGCTCATCAGAACACATCTCAGTTATCAAATAATCCCACACATACATAGGTGTTCCAAGATAAAAAGTTGGCATAAAAGTAAAAATTTCTCCAGCATACCATAAAATTTAAGATGGTTTAGCAACAATAAAAATTCTAGGATCAAGCATAAGAAACAAGCCACAAAACTGGGTGCAAATCCACAAGCTAACAGGAAATCACTACAAAATATTCCATCAAACAAAAATGCATAACAGTTGGGGATGGACTTTGGGATGATGATCTAAGCAGCTGTCTGGGCAGCGAGCTTCTTCCTGGCCTCCTCGATGATGGTAAGCTTAATACCCTTACCTTTAGGAAGGGATACCCAAGGCTTTGCCCCCTTGCCAAGGGTGAATACATTGCTCAAACGAGTTGCAAACTCGTGCCCAGTAGCGTCCTGGATGTGGACTGTCTCAAAGCTTCCCTTATGCTTCTCTCTGTTCTTGAGTATACCTACACGCCCCCTGTTCCTTCCACCAGTGACCATGACCACATTCCCGACATCAAATTTGATGAAGTCAACAATTTTGTTGCTTTCTAGGTCCAACTTGATTGTATCATTGGCCTTGATAAGAGGGTCTGGGTAGCGGATGGTTCGCCCATCATAGGTGTTGATGTATGGGATACCCTTCTGTCCAAATTGCACATTGCGAACTTTGCAAAGTTTGAACTTCAGAGAAACAACGTAAAAAAAAATCAGAACATGCAAAAATGGAAACGGGACATTCAAATTATCTATCATTTACAAACAACACCCAAGTTTCACAATTAAGCATTTTATAGCAGATATATAAGATGTGTCATTCAACAAAGGGAAATAGCACAAGCATGCTGGTTTTATCCACATGTTGATTTGACCAACTACATACGATAGGACATTTTATTCTATTAATAATATATTACACTTGCTGAACAAAATAAAAACATGACACTAACAAGATGTGGTTGAATTATACTCTACAAAATTTCCATGTAGATGCAAACAGGACTACAAGGTGTGTTGTTAAACAGGATTAAACAACATAAGCATGTAAACCATAACAATAGAAACAAAAGTTAACACAGAACATGTAAGGTTGTCTTACCTTTGCTTCCTCATCTCTGATTGAGTGGAGACGGAACCGACCCTTGGTGTCATAGAGAAGGCGGAAGTTCTCATTGGTTTTAGGAATTGACACAACATCTGCAAAATGCAGAGTATTTGCAAGATATACGTTATTTATGGCCAAAACATTGAAAAACAACTAGAAATCCAAGGAACAATTGGCAATGGAAATTGAGAGACTATTTAACATCATTGAATAAAAATTATTTATACAATTATCAATCAATCCATTCTAGATCATAGCTGCAAGCAGTTGAATGGATTGTCATGCGACACCGCCGAATAGTCCAGTACAATATGAGTTTGCCATATGAATTTAAAACAACAAAAAAACTACTTGTACTGAACAAGGTAAATACGTAAGAAGAGCCTGATGTGCATACCCATGAAACCTGCAGGGTAGGTTTTATCTGTCCTGACTTTCCCATCAACCAGAATATGCCGTTGCATCAAAATAGCAATGACCTCACGGTATGTCAGAGCATACTTCAACCTGTTCCTCAAAATGAGAATCAATGGTAGGCATTCCCTGGATTTGTGAGGACCGGATGATGGTTTGGGAGCCTAGATGAAAAAAGTTCAGATCAGCTACTGCAGAGAAAGAGAGAGAGAGAGAGAGAGAGAGAGAGAGAGCAATGGGTATTAGAATTCTTACAAATGCACCACCAAGCTTGTCAAGCATCCAGTGCTTGGGGGCATTGAGCCTCTTCAAATGCTTCTTCAACCCTCTTGCCTGTTATAGTCATAATAAGATAGTTAAAAACAACCAAGATGTATCCAACATCAAAGTACAATAAACTTATCAAAACGCAGATTAGTAATTCAAATAAATATACTCATTACCCTCAATAATCAAAAGCAATTAAGCACATCCGCAATGCTAATGAAGCACTAAAGGTAGAGTTTGGATCAAAATTATTGTTCGGGAATGGAAGTGAGGACAGGGCTCCCATTCTTCATGTTCGGTTTACAATTTTATGGTCATGATAATGGCTTTGGATTAGGAATCTCATTCCCATTCCCATTCTTGATTCCCACTCCAATTAAAAACATAGTCCAGACACCATCTAAATTCTTTGATTATCTATAGGACTTAGAGGATAATATAAGCAAATATAAATGAACCAGCAGTGGAAGTTAACTCATAAATAAAATTTAGACAATATAGTGTGCAAGTTATGGTAAAACAGTTAGATAATCATGTGCAAATCTCATGTTTTTTTGTTTGCACCACGAGATACCATAAACATTTAGGTGCTAAGTCATACAAAATACATATTAAAACAACGCTCTGAAAAGATGAAAAAATTCGCGGCATTATGTATCTGGAATTGCAACATGAATCTGATATACAAACAAAAATTAAATACAGAAATGAAGAAATGTCCATGATCCCAGACCTGCAAGTAACATGCATTTTGAAATCGGAAATTGACACGAAAAAAAGATACAAACTATCAAACGCAATTGTAGAATGAATCTGAGGACACATTCCGACCAATGTAGAAACAGCAATGGAGATAAATATCATCGCGAAATCACAAAAAATCTAATAAATCAAACAAATTATTCATCGAACAATCACAAAAAGAGATACAAATCAAAGCAAATGAGGGTTTGGAGCGAACCATTTTGGGATTTCGAGCTCGGCGATCTCTGGTGCAGTAGCTGAGCCTCCACTGCTCTGCTTCTTCTTCTTCTCCTTCTCAAGTGGTGGCTCAATAGTGAGAGAGCTCAATAATAACCCTTCCCAAACCCTAGTGGCGCTTGGGCCGGAATGGGCTTCTATTTGGGCCTGAATTGGACCCTTAATGGGCCCATCTTCGGCATAGCTTTTGGGCCAACAGCTCATTTAAAACCAATGTTATGCGCGACGTGTCAACTTAAGATTGGTTGTGTTACATCAATAGCATTCGATGCATCAGCTTTTTGATCTTTAACTTATTGCCGTCTGATTCATTTTTACGGTTTGTCGGTCTTACAAGTTCTCGCAAACCAGACCAGGGACAAACAAGACCGTGACGGTGCGACACTCAAAACGGCACCGTTTCACAGCATATATTCCTTCCTCAGCTTTCGTTCTTTGGTTTATTTCCCAAGAAAGATGAGAAAGCTGAAGGTGGAGGCTGCCATGGCTGCTCTTCTGGTGATGATCTTGGTTGTGTGCACTCTTTCAGTCGCCGCCGAACAAAGTTTCGACGTCCGGCAACATCTCTCCACCGTAACGAGGTTCGCATGGTTAATCCGTTTCGTGATTTGAGTATTACTTTGATTTGATTTGTACTTTTATGCTCACGATTTTCGATTTCAAAACTGAAACGAACGGTGTTATTGAGACTGATCGTCTGATCTCGCGCCCTGTTTTGCGGCGGGTGAATTTGCAGGAGCAGGATGTGTAATTTTTAATTTCTCATTTTGTAATGTCTGTATTTGAGCTCCTGTTACATACCACAATATCTGCAACTGAATTGAGATTAAATTAAAAAAATATAATAATGGAGATTAGACTGCGGCTTGTGCATTTGTGAGCTTTTGTCACATTTCCAGCATTTATTTTTCGTGAAAGCATGGTTGAGTTCTGCAGAAATTTGAGCACACAATGAGGTTTGTATTGTTGGCTAGTTATTATTTTGTTTATAATTTCTTTCTGTGCAGGTATGGTGTTGTTAAAGATGTAGCTGACAATTCATTTGTTCCCTCAGAGATACCTAGTGGATGTACTCCTATCCACTTAAATCTTGTGGTATCTTTTTCAGCTTTGTTTCTTATTGCTAATGCACATTTGCTTACAGTCTTTTCTTTACCAATATCATAGCAAACATGAATATAGTATATTGATAAATAATTTTCAAAGTGTGTACTAGTAAAAAAAAACAAAGACATAAAATTAATATCCGAAGAGCAAGCAAGTATACAACTTGGTTAAAGTATCACCATAGTTCTAGTTTTTTCACTTCATCAGTCGTTGCCTTAATACTTTATCATCTTGCACGTGCCTATATGAAACTGATTGTTATGTTGAGTTGTCCTTCATAGGTCTCAAAATTTGCCAAATCAGAGAACAGACTAAGCATTTTTTTTTTGTCACCCGAGTTAGTTGTTAGTTCTCCCTTAAACCCATAAATCCCACCCCATACCGTCGGCAAGGAGGCTCGAACCTGAGACCTCATAGGAAATCCAAAGCGCATCAACCGCTTGGCCCAACATGCTTTAGTTCTAGTTATAATGTCTATATGTATAGTTAGAATAACCTCAATTAGCAAATCTCTGAGAGCAGATTGGTTATACTTTTGCAGTTCAAGAAAATTCAGGAATTAACTGTGTACACACCATCCCTGGTGTTCAGCTATTGCTGAACTATTGATGCATGCTGAGCATCTTTTTTGTCAGGGTCAATTAATTGAAGCTGGCATTCAATTTTTCTTATGTACTGTTGATATACATTTTACATCTACGGTTTATTCTATCCACTTTCCTGAGACAACATGCCAACACGGTCTAATAGGGAAATCCTGATTGATGAAGCAGTTAGAATCTTTGAGACGACAACTGATATATTTTACATTTGTTATAATTCATCTACTTTCTGCAAATTTATCTCCTTTAGTTGCATTTCTCTGTTATTTGGGAACTTAATATGAAATTTCTTCTAAGGGTCTCTAAGAAAACATGTAAATTTAAGTGTCATAAAAAGTTAAAAACCATGCTTCATAAATCAGTAAAAAAAGAAGTAGATAAATTTAAATTTATATATGATTTTGCATTTGCAGGCAAGGCATGGAACTCGCTCACCTACCAAGAAGCGAATGAGAGAATTAGACAGTTTGGCTACTCGTTTAGAAGTGCTTCTTAATAATGCAGAAGAAAAAAAATTGTCTCTAAAGAAAGTTCCTGCCTGGTTCCGAGGTTGGAAATCTCCCTGGAAAGGAAAGTTGAAGGGGGGAGAATTGATTAAAAAAGGAGAGGAAGAATTATATCATCTTGGAATAAGAACCAGAGAAAGGTTTCCAAATTTATTTAACGATGAATACCACCCAGACATATATACGATAAAGGCAACTCAGGTTAGCGGGATGCTGTCTATTTTTCTTAATTAGGTGCAATACTCGTGAAATTTCGTAGCAGCCTGATTCTGTTGTAGTATTGATGTCGGGGTTAATTTGATGTTTTATGATATGTGCTCTGCTCTTCACTACCCCGTTTAAGGTTTTATTTTTTAATGTGTAAATATCCCATCAATTATATACCTTTCTCTTACTAGGATAATGATGTTTCTTCAGTTGTATGTGTGGACTTCATGAAGTTAAATATATTTCTCTTTTCAATTGGTTAGGTTCCCCGGGCATCTGCTAGCGCTGTGGCATTTGGCATTGGGCTATTCAGTGAGAGGGGAACTCTAGGGCCAGGGAGAAATCGAGCTTTTGCCGTTACAAGTGAAAGCCGGGCAAGTGATACTTTGCTGAGGTTTTATGACTGCTGTGAAAATTATAAGGTACTGGTGTCCCTTCTTTCAAAATTAAAATGCACGTGCATATTTATCTTTTATACTGGTGTTAAATTTTAATATGCTCGAGCCCAGTCTGTAAATGTGTTTAGGATCTGCAGCACTATGATATCTACTGAAGAGAAATACATATGATATATTAAGTTGGTCATCCATGACTCATGAGTGTCCTGCTCCTCAGAACCTCTCCCTTATTGGCGCACATGATTATTTTAGATTTCACAAAAAATATTAATGCATGTGCAAATGCGTCTCTTCTTTGTCAAATTTTTTCTTTGTTTCAGGATGTCCAGTAAACAATACCTTCCCATAGTAAATTCTTCCTCGCACCATCTTCTGCATCAATTTTGCCTATCCTTTTGTCTTGTGATACTTTCAACTTGCATTTACTTCTGTGTACTGTTCTTCCTTGAACATGATGTCTCCTTTTCAAATATATGAAACTGTATGATTTCATGTTTCTTATGTTCTATTTGTGAGAAAAATTTATCATTCTTGGTATCCATCTTTTGTCAGTTTTAGTTAAAGGTGGAAGTTGTTATTTATTTAAAGTGAGTGGAGTACAGGAAATTTTTGCCTAAGCATGGATTTTTATGCCAGCATAGCTGCTATAAATTTGTTTTACTTTATTTTATAATACAGGCATTTAGAAAAAATCGGGAACCTTCAGTCCATGAACTTAAGGAACCTATCTTAGATGAAATTACCTCTGCATTGGTGAAGCGCTATGAACTTAACTTTACAAAGCAAGAAACTGCTTCTCTCTGGTTTCTCTGCAAGCAGGTGATTACAAAATGTCTTTTTATTTTTCACTCTACATATTAATCATTTCCCCTCTTAACTGGAGTTCAGTCGAAAATGACTCTATTTGCAGTTCTAATTTTGGTATTTTATTATGGCAGGAAGCTTCACTATTGGAAATAACTGATCAAGCTTGTGGTCTTTTCCTCCCTTCTGAGGTACAGGGGTCTAAAAACATACATATGATTGGTGGATTAGTGTTATCTAGTCATATGCTTCTTCAATTTTTTCATCATAATGAGTCTACAAGCTATGCACAACTGCTAAGGTGTATCAAATTATAAAGAAGTGGTGTAAATTGTTTTATTAATTAATTTAGTGCTTTTTATTTATTTATGAATATGGATAGGGTAAATATGCTTTTTTTATGGGGGTTTTGTATACTTGGTTATATGAGATAATGGATATGCATATATAGAAAACTTATTGTGCTAATTAAGAAATGTAATTCGATAATCACATATGTCATGCTTTTTAACTTGCATTGTATATATGTACCTGTTAGGTTGCTTTACTGGAATGGACAGATGATCTTGAGGCGTTTATTCTAAAAGGTTATGGTGAATCACTAAACTATCGTATGGGAGTGCCGTTGCTTGAAGATGTTGTTCAGTCAATGGAGGAAGCCATCAAGGCTATAGAGGGTAAAATAAAATCTGGTCCAATCTTTCTTGCTTGCAAGGACCTCTTTAAGTGATACGATTGCAAAAGTATTTGAGCATAACTTTTTTTGCCTTCATATTTTGTCTTGTACTCTTGCAGAGAAACATGTCCCTGGCAGCTATGAAAAAGCTAGACTTAGATTTGCACACGCAGAAACAGTGGTGCCATTTTCATGTCTGCTTGGTCTCTTTCTCGAAGGCTCTGGTTAGTTTTTATTTATGTATTTATAAATGTGTTTCCGCATGTGTGTTTAGATGTGAACCCTTGGAAGGCATAATTCTATTACCTTATGTGTGGTGTCTGCTATATGCTGTCTTCTTAACAGTCTATATATTCTGAAATTTTCAGAATTCCAGAAAATACAAAAAGAACAACCCTTGGAGCACCCTCCCAAGCCGCCCCAGAAGAGAAATTGGATGGGCAGCGCTGTGGCCCCGTTTGCAGGAAATAACATGCTGGTTCTGTATAGCTGCCCAGCAAAGTCCTCAAACAAGTACTTTGTGCAAGTATTGCACAATGAACACCCGGTTCCAATGCCTGTAAGCCCCTAATTCTGCATATCATCAGGAAGCTCCTTTTTCTCTCTTGTTTTATATGCATTTCATGAATAATAAAATTTTGCACTTACGTGAACAGGGATGTAACAATACTGACTTCTGTCCATTTGAACTTTTCAAGGTACTATACAATAAGTGCACAAAATATTTATTGAAATTATGTTTTTCCGTTAATGGTCATTGTATAATCGTATGTTCGGCTTTCAGGAAAGAATAGTTGCTCCTCATTTGAAGCATGACTACACTTCGCTCTGCACTGTAACGCAAGAGCAAAAGCCTTCAAGTAAGAAATCATTTTTCAGCTGGCTTTTATCTGCTCTCGAGTATAGTGACACATCACCTTCCAACAAAGCCGATTTATAGTTTGATTATCAAGAATAGAATGGAGTCTAGCATTTTTTTCCTTGTTGGAACTTGGAACTCCATAACCTGATCCTTAGCTAGCATCAGCTCTTACGTGTAAACAAATCGCTTCTGATGATGATTTTGAATGTTTCGACGGTTTGTTGTATACACGATAGAAGTTTGTTGTAAATCATTGTTGCTTTCACCTCTTTCATTCCGAGTATATGATTTGCAATACTGCTTGTTGTTCTTGAAAAAGTAATCTACGACATTTGATAACATCAACTCTATTATATATAATTGTCATTTTAGATGCAACCGGACTGGACTACATCTACTCAATCTGTTCGAGCCTATCTCGTATTGTTTGGGACTTGATTCTGATGGAACCTCTATGGTGATTTGCTGGCAGTTCAGATGGCATACACTATATACTGCTAACTGCATATGACATCTTGTATGTAAATTCATCTGAGTGAGAAATGTGAGTAGCTTAAAATGTCAGACTTTACAATAACAGGTGCCATGATAATCTACAATCTAGTATCAGTTCTTTGTTGAATTTAGAGTTTGATACTCAAGTATTCGAATTTGATTCACCATTACCAATATGGAAGAAGTAGGAGATGAAGATGGAAATTTAAAAGCAGAAAACCAGTATGTTTGGTAAACAATACCAGAAAATAAGATTGAACAAGCCAATTCACAAAACGTCAATTCCAACCATCTCAACGCATGTCTGTGTCACCAATGTTCACGAGACAGAATACGTCAATTCCAACAATCTCAACGCATGTATGCGTCACCAATGTTCACGAGACATAATTATATAGTAGATGATTTGTTACGTGTCATAGAGCATGCCAAAGTATACAGCACATGTAGCAATAGCATGTCATCTTGAAACAATGGCATGACATGTTTTTTTTGTCCACGTGCTAGGGTGAAATGTTGAGGTCCTGTGATTTGAGTTTATGTCTTTGGATTATTGGTTTGGATCTTGTGAGCCGGAGCCAAGGATCGGGTTCTATGTCCTAAAATTGTCAAATTCCACTGTTAGGTGTAAACTTGGGCATAGTAGAGAGTGACTTGACTGGTGGTGTATAGTTGTTGCGAACCCTAACAACTTTCTCGAATGCAAAGTGTATAGACTTGACTATTTTGTGAGTACAACTTTACTCTAGGGTGCTACTTTGTGTTGGGCATCTTTGCATTAAGTTACTTTTTTTGAGTCTTGAGGAACTTGGCGAAGTGGAGGCTAGTGGAGGCTCGAGGGCCCTTCTCTTTCGGAAGATGTGGTGACTCACCTTAGACAAGAAGGTGACTTGAGCTCATCAAGCGGGTCCCCATCAGGAGGCCCGCACGACGGGCTCTTAGCTCAGTGGTAGAGCGCGCCCCTGATAATTGCG